>JZKD02S1673301.1:305612-318049 GCA_000966675.3 Picea glauca
AGAGAGAGAGAGAGAGAGAGAGAGAGAGAGAGATAAATGAATGTTGACCATTTTGATAACTGAATGGTAATGTGTAGAATGCACAAGTTCATGATTCATTATGAAAAAAAAGTTTTCTATTGAAGCATGTTGATGTATCCAAAAGGTTAGGGTGAGCCTAACCAAGGCTTATAAAGCAAAAGAGTAGGAATATCCTAACAGGGAGTAAATTGCAAAAGCAAAGAAGGGAAAAATGGGGAATACTTTTCTCAATTTTAAAACTTTGAATTGCTTATAGAGTTGTAGATCTTAAAAGAGCAGTTGTGGAAACTAGTACAACTGTTAAAAGGAAAATAAACCCTTGAGTATGATTAAATGAATAGGCTTTAATGAGTCGTGTTAAGTAAATCTAGTAAGGCCTTGGAGTAATGCAGATGGAATGAAAATCCCAGACTGTGTAGGAGTTGGAAAGGGGGAAGAGCCCTTAAATCCTTTCTTTTTGTATATTATATTTTCTCTAGAATGAGAAACTGGTGTGCTGATAAAAGTAAATGTTTTGACACCATAGTGATGATGGTTGTATGAATATAGAAAAAATTGAGAATTGTTTGTGTTGCACTCATGAAAACATTAACGATGACGGGATGAAGTGCCTCTCTAAAAATGTTTTATTGACTAGAATTCTATGATACATGCATTTTTATTTTACATGACAACTAATATATTTATGATGTATGACATGTGTAGAATGGAATTGGAGCTATTGAGAAAGACAATTTTCAATGATGTACAACCTCAAGCAAAGGATGACTATGAGAAGGTTGTTGTTAAAAGATTGTTGAAGGGAATTTAAAATTCCCTATAAAGCACCATTGATGAGGTAATATCAAAGAGGGTGCTAGCAGCCATAGCAGGTATAAAATTTTTCATACCTATGTGGCATAAGGCATGAAGAAATTTGGTAAGAATCCCTTCTAAAAAGATTTCATTATCTTAAATATATGCAAATAATTGTGAGTGGTTGTGACGCAATACCCCTACCTCAGTAGGTTCTTCTTAACCTCCCGGTCTAAGGATTGTTCTTAATCTCCCTTGAGCAGAAATGACTCTTTGATTCTCAGCTGGAATATTCACACTTCTAACCACATGTCCTTCTTAGGAGATACGCCTATGAAAACAAGCACTAGGCATGAACTCTTACCCACGTGACCAACTAATGTGACCACAACCTTTGTTTGAAAAGGTATTTCGTGAATCTCTATTTTGGGGTATTGGCATGATACAACCCAACACTCTACATCCACGGAACCTTGAAACCTAATGTGGGACCTCTCCCTAGGACTATATCTTATGTTCCTGTTCCTTATTCTCGATCGACGACCATGATCGCATCACGACTTTGCATTTACGATATCGGGACTATTTGGTAACACCAACCAACTACTCCAACTCTCGACTCCCGAAATGTCGAGATCCGAAGTCAAGAGATCAACGAATCTCATTGAATCAGATCCAATAGATATTATTCCTCCTGGGCTTGTGAGTGCTGAAATATTATCAACCTTATCCTTCCTATTCATCTACTAGATCCAACGGCTCACGTAATTTTAGTATTCCTCCCTCCGATAAATTCCACTGTCCGTTCATATTTTCAATAGCTCCAAGATAAAGGACTTGGTGTCAATTCTTCTGGGGTCAACCTCTGTGAGGTGACTTCAAACTTTGGCTTTTCTTTGAATCCCTCGAATTCTCTATCCCTTCTGAGCTTGGCTTCTACCACAACCTCAAGAATTCCAAGGGTTCTTTATGCGCACTCCTTGTGTCACTCCTTGCACAAATTTGTTCTATACTTGCACGTCTGTCGGTATGAGAACAACCGTATCTCTCTTGAGCTTTTCTGAGGTAAAACTTAGAACCTATCAACGCACTCTTTGCGGACTTTCACTACACTTCTTCCAAGAATTCTCAGGATGATAAACAATTGAAACTCATTCTCTCCCTCTCAAAGACTTCATACATTAAATCATGAAATCATGCATACACACACATTGAAACAAATGTATAACAAAGACTAGAATTAACTGTAAACATACCATTCAATAGATGTAAACAAAATTCATAAACACCATGAAATTTGGATCAAATATTCCTTATATTAATCCAAGTGCATCTGTACATGAGTTCTATAGCATCAACTATCTTCTTATACACTCTTCTGTAATCTCTGTTCTTATATTCTTTGTCTCTACAACTCTCTCTAATTCTTACCAATGAGAATAGTCATAATGAGACAATACAATACATGTGAGGGAGCTTTCTAGAGTTTTCCTTGCTACACTCTAATCTATCTAATCGAAATTAAAATTTATATAATTTACATTCATTACAATTAAATGCCCCCATATCCAACAGATGAGAGAAACATTCAAGATCTGTCTTACAATATTCAAAACATAAATGAAAATACATCATCCTAGTTGTAACATTAATGTTTCTTCACTTCAATTCAAAATTTCTTCAAAATGAGCATTGGTGCATATCCAACTATCCTCCACTTTTGTGCTTGCTTTGCTGGCTTTCTTATGATGCTCCTACATCAGACTCCTCTAGATGAAAAATTCATGAACTCCTGTTCATGAGATCCTGCACTAGTTGTCCATGTTTCTAGATCTCCGCTTCACTTTCCCAACTGGAATCCTCAATCTGGTGTCCCTTCCATTTTATCAAATACTCAAAAATGTATTTCTTCAGGTATTTTTTCTAACTCTCTGATTAATGACCTTTTCCATCTGTGGATTTTCAACTACTGGCATCTGTATGAACCATTCAAATTCCTTATGATCCTCTGATCCCCCTGCTTCATCTTTTCTGTAAGGAAACATATCTGCAACGTTGAATATGGGCAATATTCCTACCCATCTGGAAATTCTATTTCATAAGCATTTTCCTCAAATTTTCTTATGATTTTAAACGGACCTATCTTTTTCATCTTCAGTTTATTATACGTCTCCCTTGGGAATATTTATTTTCTCACATGCGCTAACACTAATTCTCCCACTTCGAACTGAAGTTCTCTTCTATGCTGATCTGCTCTGCGCTTATATTCCTGGTTGGAATTCTTTAACCACTCTCTAATTTTACTGTGAAGCTCCTGCATCTCTGTTGCAAAATCTTTTTCTCCAACACTTCTGAACTCGCTATGCTGTAAGTCTCTCAACTTGGACACTCCTCTGGGATTCATTCCATACATTATCTAGAATGGGCTATGTTCGGTGCTCCTGTTAGGTGAATCATTATATGCAAATTCCTCTTGTGGTAGAATCTGATCCCACTGACTGTGATGTTCAACTACTAAACTCCTCAACAAATCTCCCAAAATTTGATTTAATACCTCAGTATGTTCGTCCGTCTGAGGGTGATATGATGAGCTAAAAGATAAATTAGTCCCCATCTTCTTCCATTGTGTCCTCCAAAAATGACCAACAAATTTGGTATCCCTTTCTGAAACAATACTCTTGGGTAAGCCATAAAGTCGAATAACTTATTTGAAAAACATATTTGCAATGTGAGTTGCATCACTCTTTTTCAGACATGGAATGAAATGTGCCATTTTCGAGAATCTGTCAACTACCATGAATATGGAATCACAACCTCTTTGTGTCCTTGGAAGTCCTAATACAAAATCCATTCTTACCGCATCCCACGACCTCTCTGATACTGGAAATGGTTGATATAATCATGTTTTTTGTCTCCTCCCCTTTGTGTGCTGGAAAATTCTACATTTGTTGACAAATTTCTTGACATCTGTCCTCATTCCTAGCCAATAATATAAACTATTCAGCTGTGTGAATTTTTTTTCATGGCTGAAATGTCTAACCAATCCTCCACTATGTTTTTCTTTCAGAAGATTCTCCCTCATAGAACTCTTCGAAATACACAACTGATTTCCTTTGAATAATAATCCATCCTGGATTAAGTATTCAATCCATTGGCTTCTGTCTCTCATAATAGGATTTTCACATGCTTCATAAGCGTCTCTGAAATATGAATCATCTCTGTACATATTATTAAGGTTATCAAAACCTAACGTCTTCACACGAAACTCCTGCAGAATCAAACATTTTCTGCTCAATCCATCAACAACCTTGTTAGCAGTTCCATAAATGTTCTTTATAACAAAAGTAAAGTTCTTCATAAATTCAACCCATTTCGCATGTTTCTGGATTAATTTCTCTTGTAGAGTTACGAATTGTCCATCTTCAACTCATTCGAATAGATCACAAAACCCAAATAAGTGAGTTCTTTCTTCATGAAAGATGACTTCTTCAAATTTATCAGCAACTTCTCTTGCTACAACCTCCTCATCACTAGAGTTAGGTGTCTCAAGTTCTCTTCTTCAGTCTTACTAAAGACTAGTATATCATCAATATACACAATTACAAAATTCCCAATGAAATCTTTCAAGACTTTGTTCATTAACCTCATGACATTACTTGGCACATTCGTCAAACCAAACAGCATGACAAGTCATTCATACATCCCTTCATTCATTTTGAATGTTGTCTTCCATTCATCACCTTCCCTCATTCTAATTTGATGATATCCACTTTTCAAATCAATCTTTGAAAAAAACTTTGTTCCACTCAAGCAATCCATCAAGTCATCCATCCTCATTAAAGGAAATCTATACCTGATGGTGATTTGGTTTATATCCCTCGAGTCTGTACACATTCTCCATCCACCATCCTTCTTTGGACTTAACACTGTTGGTACAATGCATGGTCTCAATATTTCTCTAGCCAACCCCTTTTCCATCAAATCCTAGACTTGCTTCTTAACTTCTTCATTCTCCTGCGGTGTCAATCTATATGCTACTTTGTTCGGTAAAATCACCCCTGGTATAAGGTCAATGTGATGGCTTATGCTCCTGATGGGTGGCAACGAACAAGGTAAATCGTCCACCACTATATCAGCAAAATTCTCCAGTATTTCCTGAATTTCTTCCGGTATATCATCTATCAAAGTACTGGTTAAAATGACTCTAGGTTTCCTTACCACAAAAAATTGCATGTCTTATTTTTTCTTGACTTCCTCAAGAAGTTCCTTCCCACTCATGAGAAGTATAGTGTTTATTGCTTCTGCTCTCACCTTCTTATCTTCGATCGACAACAACATATGTGTCCTACCATTCTTCTTTATGTATGCATTCTTTCTCCCATCATGAACAAAATTTATGTCATATTTCCATGGTCTCCCCCAAAAAAGATGATAGACATCCATGGGAATAACATCACACAAAATCTCATCTCTATATCCCCCTATCTTAAATTCAACTAAACATTTTTTAGTGATAGTTACATGATGTCCTTTTTGCAACCATGAGACTTTATATGGGCTCGGATGTGAAACTGTCTCCAATTCCATATTCTCCACCATTTCTGTGGATACTAGATTATCTATGCTTCCACTATCCACTATCACCTTGCATACCCTATCCTTGGTCTTGCAAGAAGTTCTAAACAAATTGTTTCTCTGAACTGGATTCTCTGCCTCCTTCTCTTGCTTCAAGAGAATTTTCCTCATCATTGAGGATCTTTTACCTTTTGCATATTCTTCCTCAACATTTCACCTTTGTGCTTCTGAAATGTGAGCTTCGCCTCCTCCATCACTTTTTCTATCAGGAAATTCAAAAGATTTGTGTTCGATATTTCCACAAACAAAACATTTATTTCACCTCCTTTGCCTCTTCCTCTTCCTCTTTCTTGCAGAAAAGTGTTCTTATCGGCATACTTTCATCCCTGTGAACTTTCTCCTCTTTTAGGGTGATTATGAAGCTTATTTTCTTCATCTTTGGGCTTTTGCACTTTGTCTTGGAAAATTTCTTTGCCTCTACTTTGACTTCTACCTCTACCCCTTTTACCTTACTTTCAGGCCAATTTTTCTTTTGCCTTCAGAGCAATTTGATAAGAATCTTCCATGTTTCTAATCATCACCATGCTCATCTAATCCTGAATGTCATATCTCAGACTATTCATGTATCTGATGACCTTTTCATCATCACTCTCATGATGACCTGCTCTAATGTTCAGTCGGTAAAAATTTTCGATGTATTCCTTCACTGTCATTCCCTTCTGTCTCAAATTTTGCATTCTTCAAAACAAATTAATTTGATAGTCTCTAGGTATAAACTTGGCCTTCATTTTTGCTACCATCTATTACACATGATTTTTGTCACTCTAGTGATGTCTCAACAATGATGTATTCAAGCTCCCAACAAGGACTTTTTGCCAGAGAAAAGTGGCTCCTGTCTTCTTCCAAAAACATATTTTTAAAATGATTTCGCAAGCTGCCGATGGTCTAGGGTGAGAGAATCCTTCATTCTCGTAGGCCACCCACACTTAGGGTGCGAACTTCTTGCAGTTTGCTCCATATATAGGGTGCAAACCTGTTTTTAAGTTTGGAAAGAAGAAGAGGTCATGAAGATTCTAGAAGGGGATCTTCTAGAAAATGAGTTGTCATTCACATGGTTATCATTCTACTGACTTCTCAGATTTGGTGGGATCATCCTCATCCATTTAACCATATCTCCTTCTCCTATATATTGAAAGGTTTCTCATGGAAAAGGTTAAGCAAGATTGAATGAAGAATTGGTGAAAGAATTGTGTGAAGAACCCTGCTTGGACAGAAGCTTGAAGGCTCTATTTGGTCTATCAAGAGGTGTTGGATCTTCTTCATGCAAGTGCAGAGAAAGTGTGTGTGTTGGAACCAAGGGTCACTGAAAGGAATCTTGTGACATCAAGGCAATCAGGTTGTATCTTCTACTTTCATTTAATATGATGCAACGACATGTCCCTTTCCCATAAAGTCACTCTTACTTTATTGTGTAACTCCTTGATCATATGCATAGGTTGACATTGAATATACTTTTCTATCTTCAATTTTGTTGGTTTGTGTTGTCTTGGACTTGACTTCACGAGAGCACTAAAGTGAAGCGGGAACAACAGAGACCTAAGGAAGTGATATAAAGGTATGTCACTTATTCCTTCAAATTAATACATTTAATGGCTACAACTTAGGGAAAGAGTCATGTCCTGTCCTATTTTGTTCTATATCCAGGTGGATCTAGGGAGATCTATTAGTGTCTTCATCTACCAATTTGTCCGATAACAAAATTGGCGACTCCACTGGGGATACAACCCATTTTTGGTGGTTTTTCCTTGGCCATTTTCTCTTAGCTTACATTTTTTCATTCCCATCAATCTCTATGGCCAGTGATTGAATGTTTCTTGACTTCAAATCTCGTGAATGATTAGTTTCTGGAAATCGAAAGCTCTTCTTGATCATGTTTTCTCAATTTTTACCTCTTGACTTTTTCACGACAAGGATATAATCTCCAGTTGTTAGATCCGAGTGCTTGTTGAGTTGAGAGCCTGTGATTGGTTTAAAAGTTGAGATCTTTTGTTCTTTTCAATTGGTTATTACTTGAAAAATTGTTACCCATGTGCGTTTGAAGAGACTGGTCTTGTCAGTTTGTTATTTCCATCTTCATTGAAAGATTAGTTTGGGTTTTTGTTGTATATTTCTTTTTCGTTGGTTGCTTGTTTTTCTTAGTTCCACCCCTGTTGTTTGGTTTCTAACAAAAAATTAAAGACATTTTCTTTTTTAAGCAACTTTGTATTCAAAAAAATATTTGCATTCAAGTTCTGAAAAAGAATCAATAGAGAATTTCCATTGTTCGTGGTTGTTTGATATTGCATTTCTGAGAAGATCACACATCGTAGTTCACATTGTTCCAGAAAACTTCTCTTTCCCTCCTGTAGATAGGATTCATCGATTTTTTTTTGTATCATTCATTCCTATTTATGAATTTTTGCGTCAAAGTCTCATAGAACATCGATTTAATTCCATCTCCTTTTGATTAACAACAACCTTTAATAATATTGCGCAATTTTAAAATTCAACTAGTAACTTTTTCTAGGACTCTTTTACACCAACATTAGCTAGGCTAGATCTTTGGAATAGGCAGTGAAACACACTCTCCAAAGAACAAAACATACAATAGCATCTTGTGATAAGCAGTGTCAAAATCCATTTGCAGCATTTTGTCCTAGGAATCCCTTCTCACACAAGGGTGAAACCCGAGGTCACATCGAGATTGACAAGGTTACTCACCCTGCTTTGTTGATATCTGTGTAGAGATTGCACATATTATGGGGGTCACTTGAAGGTATACCCACAATGATGAGTGGAAGCCTCTCAAGTTGATTTCAGGCTAGATACCCTGCCCTTGCATGTGGATTGGACTGTCGATTGTTCCCCCAGGAATTATTGTTGTTGGTGGTAACCTTAGTAGCCTATCTACTTAGGGTCTTACACAAGGTGACTGTGAAGGGGAAAGTCTTCACGGTACCTAGAATCGACGTTGGCCAAACTCACTCGGGCTCCTTGGAGGGTATACCCACGATTATGTGTGTGAGCTTGCACCAGGGTGTAAGTCTGTTAAGCAGGTCGTCAATGTAACTTTTCCACAATAGCCCAACCCCTTCTTGTATCATCGTTGCGACGTTGGATTTCATCACCAACTAGTGACTTCATAAATAAAAGGTCTTGTTTTCTTGGTTTTGCTTCCTAGATTTTTACTAGCGCATGTTGTTTGTTTACCCAAGTTGACCATGGAATTTCCTTCATAAGTTTCTAACTCTATCACAATTGACCCTCCATGTTGTTCACATACAATGCAAGGCTTACCCCCAAAAAATCTGGAAGGTTCTCAACCCTTTCCCACCAACTCACCGGAGGGCTATCCTCAACACAGTGAAGTCCAAGACGTTTCCACCCCATAAGTGGAAAGAAGTAAGTCTCTAGAACGGTTTCGAATAACCAATTCTCGAGAGGAATTTCGACTTCATCCAGACTCCGAGAGACATATTGTGCGAGTGAATTCTTCTAGAGACTTAGTTGTTCAGTCTTCTGGATCACCAACTAGACCTTTCCTAGGACCTGAGGGTCAAGATCCTTTTTGGACCGCTGGCATTTTTAGACAGGATCTCTTTGGCTTAAGAGCAGGCGTTGATATCACTATTGCACCTGAGCTGCCCGAAATGTTTGATCTAGGCACAATACCTTTTACTACTTCTTATTATTTTCTAGGTACAGAAGCTCCGTGAGATGACCACATCTTGACTCTCCCTCTACAAATGGTCCGTCACATAGATACTACGATTCCTCATGATAGGATTACTTTGGCTAGACAAGCCCCCATTGGCACACTGCTTTCCCCTAGAAACACCCCACCACTTCCACTCAGATACCATGCGTTTAATTCTTCTATTCTCGTTCCTACCCAAATCTCATCTGGGAATCCTAGAAGTTCCACTCCTTCTAGGCACCATCATCCTGGTTTCATTCTAACACTTCCTCCACCCCTTTTCAAAGGACCTCTTCCATCCTCGATCGGAGACACTGATCCTAGTGGCACCATTCTGTCGTTCACACTAAATTACCAGATTCCTATTGGCAGACAATTTTACCAAGGAGGCCAAACTCAACCCCCTTTTGTAGGACAAATCCTAAGCAAGATGCAATCCTTGATTGGAGGGAAACCCCGACTAAACCCACCCTATGGAAAAAACATACCTCCATCATTGGCCCATTATTGGAATCATCTTATACAACATAATCCTCACCCAAATCAGGGGAAAAAACCTCAGGCTAGCTCCGTCATACCCCCTAGTACATGCCAGCCCTATCTAGGTACATCTAAATCTATTTGGGGCTCAAATGCTCCACCCCCACACCCCTGTTGAAGGGTACAACCCTATGAATTACTTACTTCCACACCAACAACCGAATCTACCCAGATCTTTGCATTACATGCAAACTGATTATGGTCCCACTGGTTTACCGATGGGACTTCCCCCCCAAAGTCACCAGTACCCAGATGTGAATAGACAATTACCTTTCTTATCCAGCCTAGACCTTCTGGATCTGTTGAGAATTTTAAATGTTCCCATCCGTCACTCTCCTCAATGGCCCACCATACCAGCTAAACTACCATCCGATATACCTAAACTTGATGGTAAGCCAGGAGAGGACCTGAACAATCATGTAATGACTTTTCATCTCTGGTGCTCATCCAACTCCTTGATGGATGAGTCTATTCGTTTATGCCTTTTTCAACAAACCCTCACAAGTTCTTCCATGACGTGGTATATAGAATTACCACGAGGCTTCTTCGCCAAATTCAACACCCTCACTATGGCTTTCCTCACCCACTACTAGTTACTGATTCGCTACAAAATGGGAACCGAGATTTTGAGTTCTTTCAAACAATCTAAAGCCACCCATATCTATGATCACATTCATGAGTGGCGATGGAGACGACATCTCATCAAACTCGAACTTCCTGATCATTTGTTGATAGAGTGGTTCATGAAATCATTTGTGAATGACATCGGTCGTGACATAGCCATGGGTGAAGTGGTCACCGAAGTATAGGCAATCAGTCGTGCCCAATAACTAAACCTTGTTTGCTCACAAATGGGTACTCTTTATGAATTACTCCCTGATGCACCTCGTCCTTCTACTTCTTCTACTTCAACTACCCCTACTGCTTCCCATGCAGCCGACGGTGTGATTAGCACTTTCCATGCCTAACCTCATTCCGCCCAAACCTCTAGCAACAACCCCAAACCCATTTCTTCTAATGTTCAAAATGCTTTGTCTCCTACCCCTCCCACCGGTAAGACTTCTGAGGTAAATTCTGTTCAATATACCCCCGCCGGAAAAAACAAATCCAGAAAAGGAAAGGGTAAGAATAAGGAGGACAGAAATAATTTGGAAACTGAGAAAACTAAAACACCACCTGTTGATGATAGGGATAAGCGCAAACCCCAATACCCTTGTCTTATCTGTGGTGATGATCACTACACTAAGAATTTTCCATGAAAAGTCGATGCTATGAAGTTCCTTCAAAGGACCACGAAACCACCCACTCCAGTTGTGTTGTCACAACCCTTCCCTTCTCAACAATAGGCCCAATTGGTCATTCATGACTAACCTTCCCCCTCCAATACATCCTATGTCTTTATGTGTACAGGTGATTCAAAGTAGAATGAAATCACACTTACCACTCAAGCCAAAGATTATTCTTCCTCCAAAGAAAAGGTTGATGCGATACCTCCTTCATTGGTTCAACCATCTCCCACGACTCCACTTATCAACAGTCCTCTTCATCTCAAACGACCAAACCTAGATACAGTTCTTCGCCCTCCTCCAAAGGGTGTTGTTCAAAAATCGGCTTTCAATCCCCATGCACATGCTTCCCAGAACTACAGTATTGTCGAAGATCTGGCCCAAGAACCGTCCACAATGTCAGCCCTCGAAGTCCTTCAGAGTTGTTCGATACAACTGAAGGCACTGTTGAAAGATATTGGTGGAATCGACCCTACGGATACGAATTTAATAATTTTTGACTTGGAAGATCGCATTCCAAGGTTACCCCCTCAACTTTCATTCCAAATACAAGTTATTGTCTCCGACAAAAACATTTGTAGAATAGTTATCGATGAGGGTGCCTCGATGTGTGTCATGTCTATTACATGCTGGAAAGCCATCGACTCTCCTCCTTTGACTGAATCCCACAACATGCTCAAAGCATTCAATGGCTTTAGTTTTAAGCCTTATGATGTCCTCCCTTCATTTCCTATTACATTAGAAGGAAAAATGGTCCAAGTTGAAGTGGAGGTCTTTGATGCTCCTCTCAATTAAAACTTTCTACTCAAACGTAGCTGGATTGATTCCATGCGTACAGTTGTGTCGACTCTTTTCCATGTCGTGCGTTTCCCACATCAAGGAAAAGAAGTGTCCATAAACCAATTGGACTTCTTCCACTCTGATACACGTACCAGCAATGTACCATTCATTGCAAAAAACCCCCCAGATACGAGAACGTCGGTGTGGGTCTTCTTAAAGACTCCTCATTAATGGGTACTTTCCCCATACCACCACCTAATGTTCCACATCTGTCTGTTTCCTTGATCAACATGATATCCACCTCTATTCACGAAACCCCTACATCTCATGACCCATGGATGGTACCCAACCCTGACGATCATCTTCGTTATGGTGACAAAATAACACTAAGTACAGTTGAATCCACTTATCAAGCCATTCAATCGGCAACCCCTGCTACTCCCTCTCTTGGTGATTTATCTCCAGATCCTTTCTGCATCATTTTTCCCATGGACGAGATGATTATGTCTATTATGGAAGAGACCCCCTGGGATGATGGACATCATCGTTCCATCCTCTTCCTAGAACAACTCACCATCGAGGGTTACCAATGTTGATTAAGGGTGGTTGTCATTGATGTCAACCCTTGAAGAAAGACTCGTAGCACAAAGTTTTGGGTAATGGACCCAATAGTGTTTGATGTAAATATGACTCATTATTGTTTT
>JZKD02S1673301.1:319224-333973 GCA_000966675.3 Picea glauca
TTTATTTATTAATTCTCATTATTGGATAATAATTCTACATTGATATAACATTTGAAGAAAAAGGATTAACATTACGTTATTATTGATTCACCCCCCCTCTCAGTAATCCAACAACCAACGGATCTCGACCCCGTCGACCATTGTCGTCATTTATACCGTTCCAAAATCTACACATGATCTGTTCTACGAAGGGAACTTAAGTAATATCTCACCCACCATCCCTCTTGACATATCCATAAAACCTGGAATTTTCGAAAATGTGCATATCGAAGCATCATGTTCCCATGACAAAATTGTCACCTACAAGTCTCTTTTCAAAGAATTTCATGATGTATTCACCTAGATCTATGAAGAAATTCCTGGTATTGACCCCGACATTGTGATACATGAGATTAAGACATACCTCGATGTTAAACCCGTCTGAAAACGACTTCCTCTAGTCCACCCACATAAAGCAGTCGCTATCAAGATTGAAGTCAAGAAACTTCTCAAATTCGGCTTTATTTACTTGGTGGCTCTCACTGACTGGGTTTCCAATCTTGTCCCAATCGACAAGAAACAAGGCACAATCCACGTGTGCATTGATTATAGGGACATTAACAAAGCTTGTCCTAAAGAAAACTTTCACACCCGCTTCATTGACCAGATCATCGACGATTGTGTCGGAAGTGAAATCTTCTCTCTGATGGATGGTTTCTCCGGATATAATCAAATCAATATCGTTCCCGCGGACCAACACAAAACCGCTTTTATTTGTCCTTGGGGAACTTTTTCTATCGGAAACTTCCTTTCAGTTTAAAGAATGTCGGCGCAACTTTTCAGTGTGCTATGTCTTATGCCTTCCATGATATCAAGCACATTGTGTAGCCATATCTCGATGACTTTCCCTCTCATTTCATGTGCCGTGTCGATCATCCAATACACCTCCGCGTCATTTTCCTTCGATGTCGGTTTTACCATATACACTTGAATCCCCACAAATGTGTTTTCTATGTAGAATCCAACCGACTTCTAGGATTTATTGTTTCATGTCAAGGGATCTGGGTAGATCCTTTAAAGGTCGAGGCGATTCTCAATCTCCCTCCTCCTTCCTCACTTCGCCAGTTACAAAGTTTGCAAGGGAAGGAAAACTTTCTTCATCGTTTCATCCGAAACTATGTTGAGCTAACTCTCGGATTTACGTGACTTCTCAAGAAAGGTTTTGAGTTCATATGGGATACAACTGCCAACAAAGCTTTTGAAGCCTTGAAACTATCTTTGACACATACCCCACTACTCTCCCCACCTGATTATAGTCGAGATTATTTCCTTTACCTCGCAGCCTAAGACTATACCATCCCTATGGTTCTCGTCCAGGAGGATGATTCTCATGATGAACATGTCATTTATTACTTGAGTCAGAGTCTCACAACTACCAAAACCAATTATTTACATGTTGAAAAACTGGCCTTGGAAGCCATCCAAGTTTTTCAACGTTTCTGGCACTATATTCTCTCTCGCTAGACTACGGTAATTTCTAACTGCAACCCTATGCAACACATTCTTACACACCAATTGCTAGGGGAAAAATACTCCAAATGGATTGTAATATTCCAGGAGTTTGACTTAGAATTCAAATGTGCTAAGTCCAAGAAATCCTTGGTGTTTGCTGAGTTGATATGCGACCTTCCCTGCTCTGAGATGGAAAATGTAGCAGCCGATTCATTACCCGATGAATCCCTTTTCCTGATTAGTTCCAATGACCTTTGGTACAAATATATCATCATATATCTCTAGACCCAGACTTTCCAGCCTGATTTGTCTAGCATTGACCACCGTCAAATATGCTACCAAGCCTGTCAGTATATTATCCTCGGTGATACTCTTTATCGTCATGGTATTGACTCCATTTTTTGATGCTGCCTCACATTTGACGAAGCTGAGAAAGCCCTAAATGACTTCCATTATGGAGCTTGTGGTGGTCACATGTCTGGGTATTCTATTGCCCAGAAGATATTATGTGTAGGGTATTTTTGGCCTTCTTTATTCAATGACTATATAATCTCCATCCAAAAATGCCATGCTTGTGAAACCTACAACCATAAAATACGATCACACCCTATGGTCTCCATTGGCCCTTTTTCGAAATGGGGTATCGATTTCATGACATGTCACCCTCACTCATCTGGGGGGCATGGATACATTATTTTAGTCGTAGATTATTTTACGAAATGGGCCGAGGCGATGCCAACATTCGACAATACTGGAAAGACTACAAAATTATTCATATTCAATCACATCATAGCTCGTTTTGGTGTTCCTTAGGCCATTGTTACTGATCATGGTAACCACTTTAGAGACTTCATGATGTCCAAACTCACTGAAAAGTTGGGTCTTCCCCATGAAAACTCAACACCCTATTACCCACAAGCCAACATCCAAGTCGAAGCAATAAACAAGGTCCTCATTACCATGCTTCGACGAATGATAGGGATTCACAAAACAAGTTGGCACACAATGTTTTTTTCAACATTGTGGGATTACCGGACGTCCGTTAAGTCTTCTACCGGGTTTACACCATTCCAGTTAGTTTATGGTCTAGAATCCATCTTGTCGATTGAATGTGAGATACCCTCCCTAAAACTAGCTGTTGAACTTCTCCCGAACACTTCCGCCGAAGAATAACGTCTATTGTATCTTATGCAATCAGAAGAAACCCGTCGTGATGCCACCCTAGTTATAGAAGCCCAGAAGAAATGCGTCAAAGCTCAATACGACAAACATGTCAGGCCACACATTTTATTCGAAGGTGATCTCGTTCTTCTGTACGAACAAGATAGGGATATGCTAGGAGCTAGAAAATTTGAAGCTATGTGGCGAGGTCCTTATATCGTCCGACGAGTTTTGGAGAAAGGAGCTTACGAGTTGATAGACTGCGACAGTATCCCTTTGAGTGAACCCAAAAGTGGGTTGTACTTAAACAAGTACTATGCCTAATATCACCTGTGCATGAGTTCTTGTATTTTATTATATCATACTTCTTATGTGTTACTGTAGTATGCTTTTTTTGTTATCTGGTCTCTGCCCTCGACTGCTTATGTTACGTTGTGCTTGGTTTCCAGATGTCAGAGTCTTCGCTACCCCACATTGTCTTCGTCGATGGTGCTAGCCGTAGTACTCAGAACCTTGCTTCTGTTGCATGGACAATTTATGCACCTACAAACGAACTTATCAGTATGCGAGGGGTGTGCCTAGGTCGTGTGACCAATAATATTGCAGAATACAGTGTTGTCATCGAATTTTTGATTGATGCTATTTCTCTTGGCGTCCGCCACCTGGTTATACAACTTGATTTGCATCTAGTAGTACTGCAACTAAGTAATGTCTATGCTATACGAAGTCCTACTTTATTACGGGTATATTTACAAATTCGCCTCTTGGAACGTTATTTTGATTATATTGAGTATCAACACATTCCTAGATGTCTAAATACATTGACTGATGCGTTAGCTAACTATGTGTTAGAAAGGCATTTGGGCCATTTATAAACCAATCACACATTACATTTATAACACAACACAAGATAAGCTAGTAGAAGCCATATATATGTTTATAATGATGAAACGTTTTTACAAAAAGCTTCTGTGCAAGGACCAAAATCTCAAAAATACAAATCCCATGGCTTCTACAAAATAGCATCACGAATGACGCTCACGATAACACACGACTGCTCAGGCCACCCTACGAAGCAGTCGACTGATAGAATCAGACACCCCCACAGTATGACACTAGTAATGTCTAGGGATATCCACAATAGCCATATCTAGGATGTCAGCAGTCAACCCCTCTAAGTTTTGATCCACTGACTCATAGTCTTCAACATCCCATCTCACCACTGGAGCCGCCTCTCCTCGCCGTTGAATAGGAGACGTTCCCGGAGGTCGATATGGCCCCACATCTATGTCATCAAAAAGAGATTGTTTTGATTAGTTCTTGGATAAACACAAAAACATTTCATATGATAAAAATTACAAAAACATTTGAAAAGAACAAAATGTTTACTTCTTACCTAAATCACCCCACTGAGCATCCTCAGGTAGGGCCAAATCTAGATCCCCTCAGAAATCCAAACCAGCGTATGCGTAGTCGTCAATCATCAGCATCTGGGGCCACAAACAGTCAAAAAATGAATCATTATACTTGATGATAGGCCTTGCTACATGTCAAGCCATGAGGTTGCACCACCTCAGCATCCTCAGATCCTGTGGGGCTAGTAAACCCCAATCAACCTGTAATCTCAACAATGGGACCCTCTCGGGGAAGAAGGATACCAAAAGTGATCCATACCCAAAATGATTCAAGTTTCCCCTTCTACACTTCGTCAATTGCCTCTTCATACTGTGGAGACCTACATCCAACCAATTGAAGACCCGAGGCTCTATGCACTCTATGGCGTATTGGAAGTAGCTCTAGAGAGCCATGTTTGGAGTTGCACTCCCGACCATGCATAATATAGTGAACAAGATGGTTCACAGGGTCAAGTCTTGGACCCCCCAAATAGAAACCTTGCCCTTGCTTCTTTCTACCTCTGGAACACAATATTGGTGACAATACTCACTCACAGGGAGTTCGTGGCCTCGACCACCGATCAAACTAGCATGGTATCCATGACGGGATAACCTTATTAGAAAATAGATATCCTCGATATCTAGGGTCAACATGTGGACTCCCATGTGAAACAAATGTTGGTCCACGTCCCACATATGAACCAGGTACTCCAATAATTTGAGTTGGACCCTCATGCCTGGAATCCTGAAGAATTTCAAGAGCCCACAGTCTCGGAGGGAAGCGATGGTACCCGGGTCATTCTCAACGATGGAATCCTCCTCCTCATGTTCTATTTCTCATCACTCCAACATTATGATGGTCAAACACCTGCACAAGATCCATAAGAGAAGGGTCAACAACTTATTTCAAACCTTGGCATAATTGTTATTGAGCAATAGACAATTTTAAAATTCATTTTTCATCCCCAACAGGTGCCCCTTTAGCACAGTGCAAGATTCTCACAGTTCCCGCATGGCTAGCCTGCGAGAATGCTCGGGCGCAAGTTATGGCCCTAAAATGGACCTAAAACCTTGAAAATTGCCAATAAAAACTAAAAATAAACCATGGAATAGGTAAAAGATCAAGAACTTACCTCGTTGGCGGAGACAGTTTTCCAAATGGTCGCTTGTGCCTTTCGTGATCGAGCAAAGAAATTTGGGGGAAAGTGAGGTGTATTGAGGAAAGTTTTTGGAAAAATCACAATGAAATGGTAAAAGCCCTTTTTACCCATATTTATTCACTTTTTACCATTTTTGTTGATTTTTTTTATATTATTTTGTCTATAAAACCTAATGTCCTAATAGTCCTATGAATGTGGTTTTTTGTAGATATAGCAACTTTGGAGTCCAAACGAAGGAGTACGGGTGTTTTTTCTTTTTGTCACATGTACGACTACTTTTTTAGGGTTTTTAGAAAAACCTTGAGCTCAGTCTTCATTCGTTCTCGCGCTCGAAAATACATGAGAATGTAACCGAGTATACTTTTCTCATATTTTCTTACTCGTCATGGTAACACGAAAACGGTGAACACAAAGGAGTATCCTTTAAGCTCTTTTCACGCTCCATAAAAATGAAAAGATGGCTGAGTGATCTTGTTATGTTCACGCTCGCCAAAGTATCTGAACAAAATGTTCGATGGGTGATAGTTTATCACTTTTTCAGTCCTGTCGAACTCTTTTACGAAAAAGGAATTGAGAGAGTTATATTTAAGTGTTTTTCAGACTCTCAAAATATGAAAAACCCCCGAGTTTTCTATCCTTGGACTCGTTAAACAAACATAGATAGACCCGTAATGGGACTGAACCACTCCTTCCTAGGGTTCATTAAACATACTCTGAGGGACTCGTCTGAAGGATGAGATTACATCAACAAGCATATGTTATCCTCCTCAAACTTGCATAAAAATAAAGAGGTACTTGCCAGAAATGGTGGGGGAAATTTTGGGAAAGGGATGTGTTTTCATATTCGTATTAATGGTAGTAAGCGTCTCTCTTGAACATGACACCCCCTATTCATCATTTGAATTTGGGTTGGGAAATCCATTTGTCTCTTGTTCGACTTGCTACAAAGTCATATCTTGGGTTGTCTTTGAGTCAGTGCTGCCAAGTCCTTGGTCGTGTCATTCATATGTTCAAGAGAAGTTCACACGAGCCCTCTGTAGTTGTCCATTCTTACTATGTTGTCCTTCCCTATGTCCATTTCAACCTGTATTCATACTTTGTTTCATCCTCAAAATATGTTACTTATTTCGTGTCATTGATGGGGTATACATCAAGGCCCTCCTGTGACGAGTCTTGTTCTGTCAACTCCAACTCATTATCTGGAAACAAGACTTAAAAATTATCTGGTACCTTGTAACTTGCATGCCTCAATGGCAGGTTTCCTCGCTTTCAAAAGTGGGTTTTCATTATTGACCCCTGATCGGGAGGTTCTGTCGAGAGTTTGACCTTAGCTCATTTATTCACATTCGTTGGATTGTACTAGTGTACCTTGGGAGACATTGACATTAATGGTGATTTCCCTCGCACTTGTTAATGGTTTCATCAGTGACCGGTAATCAAGTGGTTTCTACCATGTTCGAATTTAGCACATGTAATCGCATGGATAGATTCGTACTTTTAGGTGACAGGATTGAAGACCCTGGGTCTCATCTTTTTGATCCAGGCTGTGATGGAGTATGTATGATTTACCTCGGCACATAGATCCACTTTGTATGTCATGTGGCTATGTCATCTTAATTTAATTCTTCTAGCATAAATCCACAGTGTATTCCTGGTGGCTATGCAACATTTTGACGGCATGGATCCATAGTGTATTCATTTGTGATCTGAGTATGGGAATGCCTACCTCAGAACTGGTATTATATTCTGTAGATGCTTGGTTGTTTGTAGGTTTCCAATTAGGTGCGCTCCTGGTTTCTGACACACACACATGCAGATTACAAAGTATTTTGGCCGTCACAGATTCTGGCCTCATACTTTAGGGGGAATTATATTACACATGATTTGGGTCACTCTAGTGATGTCTCAACAGTGATGTATTCAGGCTCCCAATAAGGGATTTTTTCCTGAGAAAAGTGGCTCCTGTCTTCTTCCAAAAACATATTTTTAAGATGAGTTCGTAGGCTACCTATGGTCTAGGGTGAGAGAATCTTTCATTCTTGTAGTCCACGCACACTTAGAGTGAAAATTTCTCACAGTCTTCTCCATATATAGGGTGTGAACCTATTTTTAAGTTTGGAAAGAAGAAGAGGTCATGAAGGTTCTAAAAGGGAATCTTCTAGAAAATGAGTTGGCATTCACATGGTTATCATTCTACTGACTTCTCAGATTTCGTGGGATCATCCTCATCCATTTAACCATCTCTCCTTCTCCTATATATTGAAAGGTTTCTCATGGAAAAGGTTAAGCAAGATTGAATGAAGAATTGGTGAAAGAATTGTGTGAAGAACCCTACTTGGACAGAAGCTTGAAGGCTCTATTTGGTCTATCAAGAGGTGTTGGATATTCTTCATGCAAGTGTAGAGAAAGTGTGTGTGTTGGAACCAAGGGCCACTGAAAGGAATTTTGTGACATCAAGGCGATCAAGTTGTGTCTTCTACTTTCATTTAATATGATACAATGGTATGTCCCTTTCCCATAAATTCACTCTTACTTTATTGTGTAACTCCTTGATCATATGCATAGGTTGACATTGAATATACTTTGTTATCTTCACTTTGGTTGGTTTGTGTTGTCTTGTACTTGAATTCACGAGAGCACTGAAGTGAAGCGGGAACAACATAGACCTAAGGAAGCGGTATAAAGGTATGTCACTTATTCCTTCCTATTAATACATTCAATGGATACAACTTAGTGAAAGAGTTGTGTCCTTTCCTATTTTGTTCTAGATCCAGGTGGATCTAGGGAGATCTGTTAGTGTCTACACCTACCGATTTTTCCGATAACACCATCCTATCCCATATTTTGATTCTTTTCTTTCCTTTGTAATGCCTGTCAGCCTGCGTTCATCCCACCATAGTGATGCATGCCCTTTCAATATAGTGACAACATGTTTTACGCTCATATCTTCTTCGATATATTCATATTCAAAGTATTTATCCAGAGCTATAAACCAATCTAGCATCTCCTCAACATCTAAGTTGCCTTCATATATCAGGATGTCCATTTTTTATCTGGCCCCTATTCTTGCAACATCTCTGAATAGACGTTCTTATGCTACAACTTCGGCTACAACTTCTTCTTCATCCCTAGCCTCATTTTCACTTTCGGCATCACTGACATCTCCTGTATCAATAGATCATCTCTGTGTTGTCTCCATAGCATCTAATAGAGCACAAAGTTCTCTCATTTCCCTTTCCACGGCCAGATTGGGCATTAGTATGTATTGACGTCTTATGGACGACATTGTTCAAATCTTTTCCATGTAGAATTCAAAATATGTTCTCTGATACCACCTGACACAAAACCCCTACATCAACAGGTTCTACTTAACCTCCTGGTCCAAGGATCATTCTTAATCTCCCTTGAGCTGAAATGACTCTTTGATTCCTAGTTGGGATCTTCACACTTGTAACCACAGGTCCTTCTTAGGAGCTACGCCTATGCAAACAAGCACTAGGCATGAACTCTTACCCACATGACCAACTAATGTGACCACAACCTTTGTCTGAAAAGGTATTTTGTGAATTGTGATTTCGGGGGTATTCACATGATACAACCCAACACTCTACATCCACGAAACCCCAAAACCCTATGTGGGACCTCTCCCTAGGACTAGATCTATCAGTCATGTGCCTTCTCCGTGATCAATGACCATGATCGCATCGAGACTTCACGTTTCATGATATCGAGACTATTTGTGTAACACCAGCCAACTACTCCAACTCCCGACTCCTGAAATGATGAGATCCAAAGTTAAGAGATAAATGACTCCCATAGACTCAGATCCAATGGATATTTATCCTCCTAGGCTTTTGATTGATGAAATATTATCAACCTTATCATTCCCTCTGATCTACCAGATCCAACGACTCACAGAATTTAGGTATTCCTCCCTCCAAGAAATTACATCTTTCGTTCAGATTTTCAATGGATCCAAGACAAAGGACTTGGCGTTGATTCTTCTGGATTCAACCTTTGTGAGGTGACTTCAACCTTTGGATTTTCTTCAAATCCCTTGAAGTATCTATCCCTTATGAGCTTGGCTGCTACCACAACCTCAAGAATTCCAAGGTTTCTTTGTGCACACTCTTTGTGGCACTTTATGATAACCTCTGATTATCTGAGGTCTTCCTCTTTTGTGCACTCCTTGCAACATAAATCCTTCAACCCCTCACTTGGTTGGAAAATTATAAGACTTCAACCTGCCTATGCACTCCTTGCTCAACTCTGTGCTATACTCTCACTTATGCTAGTATGAGAACAACAATATCTCTCCTGAGATTTTCTGAGGTAAAACTCAGAACCTGTCAATGTACTCTTTGCATACTTTCACTGCACTCCTTATAGGAATTCTCAGGATGAGAAACAATTGAAACTCATTATGTCCCTTTCAAAGACTTCATACATTCAATCATGAAATCATACATACACACACATTGAAACAAATGCATAACAAAGACTATAATTAACTATAAACATACCATTCAATAGATGTAAACAAAATTCATAAACACCATGAATTTGGATCAAAGCTTCCTTATATTAATCCAAGTGCATATGTACATGGGTCTTATAGCATCAACTATATGCTTATACACTCTTCTACAATATTTGTTCTTCTATTCTCTAGCTCTACAATTCTCTTTAATTCTTACCAAGGGAGATTTCTAGAGTTTTCCCTCCTACACTCTAAGCTATCTAATTGAAATTAAAATCTATCTACTTTACATTCATTACAATTAAATGCCTCCATATCTAACAGATGAGAGAAACGCTCAAGATCTATTTTACAATATTCAAAACATAAATGCAAATACATCCTCCCAGTTGTAACATTAATGTTTCTTCACTTCAATTCAAAATGTCTTCAAAATGTGCGTTGGTGCATATCCGGTTGTCCTCTACTTTTGCGCTTTCTTTGCTAGATTGCTTACGATGCTCCTGCATTAGGTTTTTGTAAGCTATTGCTACCCAAGTGGGGTAAGATTCAGGAAAGAAGAATCTATACATTAGAAAGAGGAATTCGATTCCAGTCAAGGATCAGTTATAAGCCTTTCAAGAAAATTCACGAGCAAATATTACCATGGGTACAATGACCAATCTAGAGAGATTGGGAATAAAGGTGATTGTAGTTAGCACATTTCTTGGAATTTCTTTGTAGAAATGCATGTTTCCATAAAGGGAAGAAAATCGATTTTTCATTGAGGAAGGAGGACCTTCCAATATTTTACTTACATTGTATAGGTGTTAAAGAAAAACAAATTTGGGTGGCCATGAGTGTTGGCACCCTGGTTACTAATGAAGGAAGAATGCTTGGGTGCATTCAAGAGAAACTTATAGTTTCATATGTGTTGATTTGGGATCATGATTAGCCTGTAGTAGGAAGTACAGTCCTGCTACAATAATGAATGAGAATGAATAATCCCTATGGTGAAGAGGTTGGTTAAGCTCCAACACACCATGGAAAAGTTCTTGTCATAAACTGTGGAAAACTTGAAATCAATGTAAGGGTGCATTGGGTGTGAATGTGGCCATGAATATTGGCACATTGATTCAAGACATTTGATATTTGAATTACATTTGTAAAATTTATTATTTTGAAAGGATGCATACATAAATACTCATATTTCCTCTTTCTTTGTATCCTTGAATAGATGCAAATAACTTGGATTGTTAGTATGCATAGTTTTGAAAATACAAAGTGCATGAAAACTAACAATTTTTTTGGCTGAGGAATGTTGAAGTTGCAGAAAGAAAGGGTCTTGGATATGGCAGTTTTCTATGCCATAAGGAAGACCAATTTCATGTTGAGACATAATGTTATGGGAAGAAAAATCCCATTCTTGTGAACTTGGTTCCTTTGTGGAACATATATGAAAAACAAAATGTGGAATTTGGAAATCTATGGGCGATAGATTTGCAAGAAAATTCTAAATTTGAAATTGATGATAATATCTCATAATTTTTGTATACCTATGATATAGGTTAGACAAAAAAGATCTTTCTAGGGAGGACATGTGAAGGTTTTCAAGATGGAAAGAATGAAAAAGATACTATTGAGACATGAGAAACTTGTGGTAATTCATGTTCACCCTAGATAATGTTGTGTTGTGGCAACACAAACTGGAGGGATGCCTTGACAAAGAATGTTTGAGGGACTCCTTGACTATAAGGCTCAAAAAAGTCTTTATAAATCTCCCTATGTGGAAAATCCTTGACAAGGCAAGATGGATCACCCAAGGGAATTTATAGAAAAGAAGGGGATTTCTTAGCCTAGGCCTGGAGGGTGAGTGACCGCAAGGAAGAGAAGAATTTGATAATTCTTATAACCAATTGATTGGGATCATGCACACAATGGGTATGTACAAGAAAAATAGTGAGCCAAGTGTTGGCAGCCAATAATTTTTTTTTCAATTGCCCTTAAGCTGCCTACACCTATGTCTCTTGAACTTCAAATTTCTGTCGCATTTTGCAAACACAAGACATTTTCATTTCAAGCGACATTTGCAAATTGGTTTCGATTTGTTTTTCACGACTAAAAGCATGAAAACTCTTCCGTCATTATTTGGACTATCATGACTTTCTCATTGATATTCTGAAAAGAACTTACTTTGGTTTTCTATTAAGTGGATGGAATGACTTTCAAACTATGTCCATTCACCTACTTTTACTTTGATTGCGCAATTTGATTGATAAGACTTTGAGCATATTGAGTTATGGGTTATATTCGATTTCATAAGGGTCATGGTTGATCTAGTTTTATGTGATACGATCCTTATTTTCATGAACTTTTGACTTGTCGATTTTATAAAATCATTTGTCATAATGTTTTATAAAATTTTGATTATATATTATGCTATGAGCGCATGGTCAATATATGAGTTTCCATTTCATGTTGAATGGCAAAGGTTTGAAGTTATGAAATCATACATCGGGTAAACTTTGGTTTTTATTTAATGATTTGAATTATTGCAAGGGCACGTATTAACTTTGGGTTTGATTCTATGTTGAATGATTCGTGGTTTCAAACGATACAATGGTGCCTTGGTATCACTATCCACCATTTTGAATCCTTGTGTTCGTCGATAAATGTGGTTTGAGTGATGTCATAATTGATTAAACAAGTGTTGTACTCTACCATTAATGTTTTGCATGGCGGTGAACTAACCCACCACCTTCGCACGCGCATATTGATTTGCCTCCTCATTGAGCACTTGCAGTTGTATGCCCTATCAATTATGCTCCTGCGTGTTTGATCCAAACCCTACCATAATGCCCACGCCATGGCTCCGATCGTAAGGGATGAGCCCAATGGAAACCAGGCACTATTAATGTTCGATGGTGCTTACAACGACTTGGAAGAATTTGGATGGCTCCCGTTCATCCGAAGATTTGATGGCTTTAACCCTGGTGTGGCTCGACAATTTGTGTTAACCTTCGATGGCTGTTGAGCCAAGGTTGGGGATGTGCAGCTAGAGATTGATGAGCAATTTCTTAGTTTGGCTACCAGTCTGCCTACTGTCGGACAGAAATGGTCGAAAAATTGCAAGCTGGAAGATGTCCCGTGGACGTTTCTCTTCCAGTCAAGAAAGGTTAATTCTTGTGATAAGGATCTGCCTGCAAACATGCTGAACCAACGCTGGCACGACTCTCTAATGGTAATCAAGCAATTCATCACCTGCGAGGGCAGGTATGGTTTCGTTTTCATGTATCACCTTCGGCTACTTATGGTTTTCATGGGTTTTGAACTTAACATGCCTCACTACTTGCATATGAGTTTGTTTAAAATGTCCAAAAGGTATAAACGAAACCAGGCCGACAACAGCCTGTTTCACTTTGGGTTAATTAAAATGATTGTGGTATATCATTTAGGGTTGCACCGAGACTGTTGGGAGGATTTTCTTAAACGTAATATCTTTGAGGACTCAACCCCACCACAGGTTGATAAACCTGTGGTGAGCGAAAGCAAGCCTATCCCCCCTGTGCCTTATAGAGTTTTGCTACCCAAACCTCTACCCGACTCACCTATGAACTTGCCCATGTCTGTGACCAAACAGGTCGAAATTCCTAAACCCGTAACCAAAAAGCCTAAAGCTAAAACTGGTGCAAATTCTAAAGGCAAGAAAAACGCCCGATTAATCTCTCGCATGGCAAGAAATAAACCCAAAATTCCTGTTAATCCTGAGCCTATCATGGTCAGTGAAGATTCCGACTTGGAGATTGAACGTTTCCTTGCAAATGAGTATCCCTACTCGGAAGTTCTGAGTGACAAACCTTCATACGACTTTGTGAAAAACCTACCACCTTGTTTGCAGGATGATCCCAATTTTCCAGGCATTGAAATGCCTCGTGGAACCCTCAGTGACTCGTCGAAACCCTCTCCTGCTCAACCAGTTGTTCCACCATGCGATCAGTGTGTCTTATGGTTGGAAAGATACTACCTAGATGTGCCGATGTTGCAATCAAGAATTCATGCTCTAGAGGATCAAGTGGAAAAACTCACCAGTCATAAAGAGAAGGTGCAACCCACTGACAAGAGACAGCGAACAATGGGTTCAATTCTATTCAAGAACGTCGAGTCGGCTACAACAATCATCAATTCGAAATTGGCATAGCCCGAGCAACCTCGCTGGTATGACTTTCACCCATTTATATGTGACACACTCATAAGCTCTATTTACAGCGTGGATTGGTGTTGACACACAAGCATGCATTGTTGTATATAATTTTGTTTTGATAAATCGAATTTCATTATCGTTTTAGTTTTGATTTGATCCTATTAATCATAATGAGGATTTGATTGTTTTAAATTGGTTTCAATCGAATGTTCTGTTGCATCTATTATAGACACAAACTGTTTTTCATTTCAAATTTTGAAACACGATCTATGTTTTGATCCGAATTGGTTATGATGCACATGATGGGTAAACGATGGTTATCTGTTACAATTTTATTTACATATGACTTTGACCAGCTCGGATACGGTTTGGATTATGTTTAAAAAAGGTTTTGTTTTATATTTACCCAAATCGTGAATTGATACAAATCGTAAGAGTCATGCAAGTCCCAGCCAGTCAATTTGTTGTGGCCCGTCGACCCTATTCTCTTTTGAATGGAAATGACAATGGATATTCGGTTACGAATGGATTTGTAAAACAGAAATGCTCATGCCCAGGATGACGAGTTGTTCTATATTTCATTCAAACCCGATTTTATTTGATTGCTACCCAGCTTATGGTTATCAATGCTGTTGAATTTTGACTGTGTAACGCCTAGCGATCTAAATCTATGACAAAAATGGTTAATATTGTTATGCACTCTTCATTTTGACTGTATCGTAATAGCCTTTCCATATTGGTTTTTGATTGAAACAACAGGAACCTTATGCATATCGTTACAGCAGTATCAAATTGATGTTGACCATGGTAGATTATGAGTTTGTTGGATTAAATTATGGTTGTGATTGTATTGGATTACATCGCATCTCATATGATATGATTC
>JZKD02S1673301.1:380194-394058 GCA_000966675.3 Picea glauca
CATGATGCATCATCATCAAGGTTAAGTGGTTCATCATCATAAAAATCCAGATCACTTGCGAGCAAGTGTCCTCAAGGAATAAGTTTTGTCAGTGCGCCAGAGCGGGATGTTACATGCAACCAAACAAGTGATAAATGAAAAATAAAATAGAATATATGGTCAGTTAAATCCCCAACTAGTATTATGATAACAAAACAACTTTGATTGTTGGCCACTTGGACTATAACAATTATCAATAAACCTTTTAGATGTTGAGATGGTTTAAATCCCATTATAAAGTTATCCACATCCTAAATATAAGTATAAATTATAAATATAGTGACGAAGATGAGGCATTTGACTCTTTGTAGAAGTAGATTTAATTGTAGGAGAAACCCTAAAGACTATTTTAGGATTCATCTCAGAGATTGTAATAAGACTCTAGAAGTTTCACCATTCTTTGAATACAATGTAGCATAATTAGCTATTATATATTTTATATTTAAAAAATTGGTTGGTTTGGTTGGTTTTAGTTATTACTTTGAATTGCAGGCCCAATACCTACATCTTGTGGTATCAAAGTAGAAATAATCCTAAGTGGTGAAGACTCTTGGGTGGAAAAAAATGCTAATGGAAGTGTTTATGATGGGTATAATTGTAAGAGAAATAAGAGTGCATGGATTCTGAGTGATTTTCTGAAACGAGCGAGTGTATGCAATGTACTTAACCCAAAAAATTTAGAGATATCATATAAAATGTAGTTCAAAACCAAAAAACATAACATAAAATAGATAAACCTTGGGAAATATCTCTTGATAATGAAAAAGAGAGAGCTATGTTCACTTTTAGGACTCATAAATGTCACATTTATATCCCCTTTTCCCTTCACCATTCCTTACATTGCATGGTCCTAATAAACCTTTTATCATACCATTTCCATAAATACATTTGGGTTTCATCTTATTATTTTCCACTTTATTCATTTCAATATAGAAGAGAATTTGTGATTAAATATTAGAAATTAACATATTTTCATTATATATCAAGGTTGGATGAGTTTGATGATGTGTGCAAGCATATTTGAATATTTCAACAAAGTCAAATATTACCACCTAGCCTCAAATTCGAATTTCATATTCAAGCTTTGAAGATTTGAAGAATATTTGGAACAATTATTCAAGCATATTCAAAGGAGAAGA
Organism: Picea glauca; assembly: GCA_000966675.3. NCBI lineage: Eukaryota > Viridiplantae > Streptophyta > Pinopsida > Pinales > Pinaceae > Picea > Picea glauca. The sequence continues at coordinate 381,373 of JZKD02S1673301.1, forward strand.
TCATGGAGATTTTGATAGGATATCTTATCCAAGATATGAGTGGAGGATTTGAAGGAATAAGTTGAGAGAATAGTGGATCTGTAATTATGACACTCTTCAAGACTTTCATGTATATAAGAGAGTGTTCTCTCTTCATGACGGAGAGTTAGAGATCATGTAATTCATAATTGGAGGATATAATTCATAATGGAATCATGTAATTCATAATTTAGTCTTGTAATTAGGAGAAGGGGATTCTTATCTTTGATTCTTTCATGCTTTTTCATTTGATTCTTGTAATATAATTTGAGATTGATTTATTGTGTGAGCTCACATATGTCTTTTGTCATTCAACTCTTCACATGTTGTATTGCTTTCCTACTTTCCTAGTTAGTCTTTCAATGCTTTCCTAGATTAATTTCATTTCAACAATTTAGATTAGATTACTTCTATTTCATTTCTACATATATAGTGCATGTGCTTCATAAGCCTACAAACCTTAGATTGACAAATTAAATAGTTGGGCAAATACTACAATGGAATTAAATGACAATATTTCCGCCTAACAACATGCTGATACAACGAAAATTTTACATGTTGTTACAACATGCTGGTACAATGACATTTTATATGTTGTAACAGTGATTGAATAAATTTGTAGATCTACAAAAAATAAAACTGTAGGTGCATTAGGATTATCTTATTTAGGAATGCAATAAAAACAAAACTTAAAACAAAATATAAAATAAAAAATCTGCAATTTGTGCACGATCAGAGTTTCATTTTTCCATGTTGAAATAGTATGAACACCAGTTGAAACAATCTCATGCTTGCAAACCTCTCGTTGTTCTAAGTAGCAACAATTCCATCTCTTGCATTTATCTAAATCCTGCAAACATTTTCTCCCTCATTCTCATTCAACTTCACTGAGGTAATTGCCAAAAAATGTAATTTCCATAAATGCGTAACTGTTAAAACATGTGATTTTAAAATGCATTTTATGAGCAAACCGAGGAAAATTAGAAAACAATAAAACATGGGTTTTCTCGGGAACGGAGGCAATTAGGTAATTTGTGAGCGATTTTCTAGATTTCACGACCATTTGGGAGAAATTCATGGTTCTTCGGAGCTTCGTTTTGCAGACTGCATGAGGGAAAAATGATTTGTTTTAAACTGTTTGAATTCGGCACCCTCCAAGAAGAAGAATTCAAGTTAATAACAAACTCTGCTCCACATGGCACGTGATCTAAGAGTCCAATTTGATTTACTAATCAACGCTCTTTGTGAGGAAGGGGATATTGAAGGATGTAGATACAACGCGTGCATGAGATGCATTTGTAGGAGATCACATTTATTTTGTTTGTTTTAAACTATATTTTGTTTGTAAATAAATGAAATAGTTTAAATAAATAAATGTTTATGTATATATATTTTTGTTTCTTTGTTTTGAATTAACAACACAAAACTAATATTTCTTTGTTTGTTAGTTTTTAATAACACAAATTATTTTTGTTTATATATATGTTTTTTTTTTGTTTTATTATAAAACAAAAAAAATAAAAACAAACAAACAAAAATAAAAACTATTTTTGTTTCATTTTAGTAATAAAACAAAAGCACTAAAAACAAACAAACAATTTTTAAAATTGAAAAACACTAAAAATATATAGATCTAAAAATAGAAAATAGTTAGAGCATAAAATAAAAACAAACAAAAACAAAAATAAAATTTGCAAATGGACATTCTAAAAATTCATGAGTTGTTTCCACGATTTATGTTTTTTTGAGTCACTCTCACAACAATCGAAGATGAACCAGTATGCAAGGAAAAAAGGTATAAAAACACAGTTTATTTCTATGAGTTTCTCGCATTCATACTTATTTCTATTTTCATGATATATTCCTCGCAAATCTCACAATTTTTATGCAGGAATTTGTACTAAGTTTTGCAGGAACGAGGACACTCGCACTTTGCTGCTGAAGTGATTTTCAAGAATCAAAAAATTCTTCAAAGAACACATGCTTTTATAGACAACCTGAAGGAGATGTTACACATAAACATTTTGTTGTTACACATAAACATTTTTCTGTTACACAATTTTTTTTTGCACATCTTGATGTTTGTTGTTACACAACGACCATGTTGATACACTATTATTTCCGCATTTTTCCAAATTTCATGTTGTGACACTATCCCATTTCTCCTTCAAAGATGATTAGTCATCCTGTGTTGAAGCCATCTTCCATTGCCTTAACTTTCATGACTTCACACATGCCTATTCCTTTCTGAGTTGCATACATCACTTCCTTTATCTTTTTTAGTTCATTTTTTCCTTTCCAGATTTCCATTTGAATAAAACAAACTCCCTTTCCATGATTGCATTTCCTTGATTTACTTGCCATAAACACTGTTGCTACTGAGATCTTTCCATCTATAGTCCTACCAATCGTTTTACCAACTTGTGTTGACTGATGTGGGATTCTTTAAGGCCCACCTTTCAATAGTCTTGCCCCATTGACCTCAACACCTTATTTGGGATATATACTAGAGTTCCTTTTGAGTACCTTGAGTCTTGCATGCCTTAATGGAAAGTTCTCTCGCTAGCAATCATGGGAATATATCAATGTCCCTTGATCGTTAGATCTTGCAAGTGGCTCGACATCAGCACATTTATTCACACTTCACAAGATGTACTCGAGTACCTTGACACTCATTGGCATCACTAGTGAGTTTGTCTTGCATTGGTTAATGACATTCATTAATGGTTGATAATATAATGATTTCTCTTCATGCTCGACACCGACACATTCATTCGCATGATCAGAATTGTACCATCAGTTTGTAGTAGGTGAAGACTATACACTTTTTCATGATCCCCTCAACAGTTGCAACAGTTTGATTTCAGATCTATGAGAGTACCACAGTTCCATATTCTTTGCCTTCCACATTTATCATGATTCAACAGTAGCAGTTCAGATTCCTTCACTTCCATGATCCAGTTACAGCAACAACAACACTAGCAATTCCATTTTCATGATCCTGCAGTAGTGACATTTTCTATGGTCCAGCACAAGCCATATTCCTATTGCATTATTCATCAACATTATTGGGTAAGTGGAGGTATGTTCTTTTTTAATATTTAATCATGTAATTCCTTATTTGCTAGTAATGAATAAATTTTGGAAAATTTCATTGCCTTTCTCTCTTTCCTTCCATAACCTACCCTAAGTTGCATGAGGATATGCAACCACTTCATTTGTGGGGGGTGGGGGGGGGACTATTTCACCACATATTCATTACCATTATTCCATTTTACCATCTCATCATTCCATTTATGATTCACTAACATTTCTTTTCCAACGACACTTTGTTGCATTTAGATTGATATACATATTGGCATGATTCATAAAGATAAAGAAAAGGATTTCTTATACTCAATGATGCTCTCTTATGCACATTGATAGCATATTATTTCCAGTGAGTAAATGGCTAAATTATTGCAGCAAGAAAATCAATAAGTGAAATGAATGTTGTTAACACAAGAACCAACATATTTTGTATTCATGGTTGTCACACAAGAACCAACCATAAGAAAATTTCGCATGCTTTTACTCTTGTATCTCATACCCTGGAAACATTCATTGTTAGAAGGACATCATCAATCAAAGCCATAGTTTGAATGCCAAAAGTTCTTAAGAAGATCCATGCATGGTTGCATGAGGACATGCAACAAGTTGAGTTGGGGGGAATGTTAGGACTCAGAAATGTCACATTTATATCCCCTTTTCCCTTCACCATTCCTTACATTCCATGGTCCTAATAAACCTTTTATCATACCATTTCCATAAATACATTTAAGTTTCATCTTATTATTTCCCACTTTATTCATTTCAGTATTATAAGCGAATTTGTGATTAAATATTAGAAATTAACATATTTTCATTATATATCAAGGTTGGATGAGTTTGATGATGTGTGCAGGCATATTTGAAGATTTCAACAAAGTCAAATATTACCACCTAGTCTCAAATTCGAATTTCATCTTCAAGCTTTGAAGATTTGAAGAATATTTGGGACAATCATTCAAGCATATTCAAAGGATAAGATCATGGAGATTTTGATAGGATATCTTATCCAAGATATGAGTGGAGGATTTGAAGGAATAAGTTGAGAGAATAGTGGATCTGTAATTATGACACTCTTCAAGACTTTCATGTATATAACAGAGTGTTCTCTCTTCATGAGGGGGAGTTAGAGATCATGTAATTCATAATTGGAGGATGTAATTCATAATGGAATCATGTAATTCATAATTTAGTCTTGTAATTAGGAGAAGGGGATTTTTAGCTTTGATTCTTTCATTTGTCATTCTTTCATGCTTTGTCATTTGATTCTTGTAATATAATTTGAGATTGATTTATTGTGTGAACTCACATATGTATTTTGTGATTCAACTCTTCACATGTTGTATTGATTTCCTAGATTAATTTCATGCTTTCCTAGTTAGTCTTTCAAAGATTTCCTAGATTAATTTCATTTCAGCAATTTAGATTAGATTACTTCTACTTCAGTCTTGCATATATAGTGTGTGTGCATCGTAAGCCTACGAAACTCGGATTGAAAAATTAAATAGTTGGGAAAATACTACAATGGAATTAAATGACAATATTTCCGCCTAAAATTCACTTGCTTCTTCAAGGGGGAAACCTCGTAGAGAAAATCTCCAAATACAACAACAATTCTTGATAAAACATTACATAACCTTGTACTAAATATATAACTATCAATAGAGAATATTAACTACTTGTAGGCCCACTTATAATGAGGGTCTACTAACTAATTTGAGCCTTGTTAATAAAGAGGACCCTTTTTACAATGACTGATTATTAACTAATTATTTAGTGGGCCTTATTCAAGGAAGGTAGCCTCATACATCAATAAAGTATCCTAATTAAGGGGTTTAGGGTTATACCCTAACAATGTAGTTTTAGAAGAAATCATAATACACTGAGATTGCAAAATGGAAACAAGAGGAGTTCGTGAGAGAAGAGGTTGGGAAAGAAACATGATAAAATATGATGGTTCATATGTGGTTGAGGATATTAGGGAGTTAGTATATAATATATTGAAGTTAATGGATGTTATCAAAATGGTCAAATATAGTACAATTAGAAAAGATGTAGAGGATGAGAGTGATGCTAATGAAGATGGTGGAGAAATGCCTATAGTAGGATAATATATGGAAGAAGTGAAAATTATTTTGGAAGTTCACGTATAAAAGATTTGGTAAATTGAATTGAATAAGTGGAAGAATATTTTGAGTGTGGATGAGTCAAAGATCCCATGAGAGTGAAGACGATCTCTGCAATCTTGAAATACCATGCATTTGTGTGGTAGGAGCAATTGGATATGGGAAAAAGTAGAATAGGGAAAGATAAGACCTAGAAGTGGGACACGTTGATTTCAAATATGAGAGATAAACTATTAACTTATAATTATACTTTGAAAAATATTATAATATTATAGAAGATAAAAGGAAAAATATGTATATGTAGAATATTATGCCAAATATTTTTTTGATTATCCATGAGGGATAGTCTTGTGAAGGAGAGAAAGGATAATTTTGGAAGGTTTATCAATGGAATTAGACTATCCATTTCATGAAACTATTGTAAATAGAGGGTGCATACCATGAAAAAGGATCACTTGCTAGTCTAAAGGATCATAAAGAGTTAACAAGGAAGCTACACCATAAGAGAAGGATTGAATAAATAAAATCTCTAGGAAAATAAACATGTGGAGAGAAAAATGATTAATGTAGCAGGTTGAAGATGATGGATACAAAATAGTGTTGATGTGTTGTTGTGGAGAAGTTGGTGTGTGTAATGAAAGTGCGTGTTTTTTATGCAATGCTAGAAGTTTAAGTAGTAGCAGTAGTTGCAAAATAATAGATCTGCAAAAGAAATTCCATTGATGAATATTCATATCGGAACCCTTGTTTCCAATAATGATATGTGTTGATGATGTTGTAGGTGTAGTAGAATGTGTAATAGACCTAGAAGATGATGATGATGGAATCAAGAATGAAAAAAAAATCAATAGAATGATAAGCATATTCATTAGAAACGTGATACTAATATAAACTTAAAATATAGAAACAATGGCTCATTCACACAAAATATACACAAGATTTAATTACCCTAGAAACCCTTAACTGAGAAATTGCATCTCCATATATCATGGTCTTAACTTAGCCATTCATAATACAATATTTAGGTATCTATAGCATCAATTAACTCTATTATGTTACTAGGATTATATTACAACCCTAATACCTTAACCAAAATTAGACTACAACGGGTATAAAACCATGGGATGAAACCACCCAAAACCCCATAAATACACCTATAATGGCTAATACGGAAAATGAGCCATTTTGTTTCCTCAAGGTCATGAGCCCTAACCCTACAAAAAGGTGTAGGGGTGTATAATATATACCCAAAAAGAATGAAACACATCCAACAATATCCCACTTTTTGAATACTTTGAAATAAGGCTCACATAGTCACAAAGTTAGTTTCTTAAGGTAACCAACCCATTAATTCCCTACATCAAGAAAAAATCTTAGCACTCATAGGCTTCATTAATAAATATGTAATATTTTTCAAGGTATTGGATTTCTATAATACCATTTTCTTGTCTTCAACCATGTCTCTAATAAAATGATACTACACATTGATGTGCTCCATTTATCATGATAGACATGATTCTTTGCTAAAAATATTGCACTCTAACTATAAATATCTATCCTTATAAATTTATGTACAAAACCAATACTTAAAGAAAATCTCTAGAACCATATAGCTTCCTTACTAGCATGAGTGCCTATCATGTATTGAGATTCTCTAGTTGAGAGTGAAATTTCAATGCTTCTCTTTCTTATCCAAGTGATTCCTTCACCAATTAGGATAAACATGTAGGTGCTAGTGGGAAAACCCCCCTATGACTACACCAGGGTTCAGAATGTAGGCAGATCAATTAATTGTCTAAAAATCAATTAATTCTCTAACTACCCCAAACATACCAAAACTCATATGAAGAAAGAAAGGAAAAGAATATCGAGTAACTATACCTTGAATCCAACGTATGGTCATGACCTCCTCATGCTTGGAAGTTCCGCTGACTTCACACCTCCTCCCAGGGATGACTTGCATTCAAAGATTAACAAACAAAGAACGACAAGAATGTTATTCTATATACAATTTAGGGTTAGATGCTATAATGTCAAAACACAAATCAATAAAAGAATTCAAGACATCATCATTTGGGACAGGAAAAGTAATTATTTTATTAATAACACAATGATTATACCTTAACAATGAAAGTTGGTTGTCATCCGTGAACCTGGTCCAGGATCCTCTTCACCAAGCTCCAAGTGCACCTTTGTATAAGCTTCTCCTCTCAAACTTATGATCTCTTATTGGGAAGTGAATGGTTTCTGATGGAGGAAGAATGGGAAAATGAGGGAATGCTAAGGCAATTCTCACAAAAGGCAATAACTTGGGCAAGGAGGGGATGTGAAATCGAGCAGAGTTTCACTGATCTTATGTATAGATGTGAAACGAGACCCCAAAACCTCCTTTTATATGTCAAAAGGATGGTTATTCGGTTGGGTGATGGGCTATAGCTGGTGGATTAGTTTGGAAACCTCCAATATCCCATCCATCAATTTCAACGAATTCCTTGCAACTTTTTATTTTTTGCAACTTTTGCAAGTATACGCGGATTGTAATGGTGCAACATGTGTATGTATGTGATATGTAGTGGTGAAAAAATCATATGTATGCAGGAAGTAATGGTGCAGGGCATCTTCATATTTTAAAAATTGGTTTTCTAAGAAGAGAAACGCAACAATGCTTTGGAAAAAAATGCAAGTAAGAGGGCCAAGGCCATGTATGCATGTGTAGATAAATTTAGGGTTATAACAGTATGCCTAGTCTAAATCAATAGAACCTTGTACATCTATCACTCTATTTGTTTTAGGTATTCCTTATTAACAAATTTATAAAATTTAGTGCCACACAAATATTTGAAGACCCTATTTATAGTTGTGCAATGTTCTTTCTTTGTTTTTTTCATATATCTTCACAAAAGTCCCACTACATGGGAAATACATGGTCTAGTATAGACTATAGAATACATCAAAATTCCAACAACACTCACATATGGAACATGAGACATGTCCTCTAGCTCTTCATGTTTCTTGGGACATTGTTCTATAGATAATTGTACACCTACAAGAATTGGAAACTTGATTGGTTTGCATTAAACATGCATATTAAACTTATGCAATATTGTTTCAACATATTTCCTCTAAGTCAACTAAACTTTCCTGATTATACAATCTCTTTTAATTTCCATTCCCGAAGTAAATTTTGCAACACCAAGATAGTTCATATCAAATTTAAAAGAAAACTAAGATTTAACATTCTTGACTATTTCATTGTTGTTTCCAATTAGAAACATATCATTAACATATAATACCACATAAAGAAAATGATCACCAACTTATTTGGAATATACATAGTAATCAACCTTACTTCTTAAAAATCAAGTCATGATATATATGGTCATTTCATGTATATTTTTTCAAGATCCCCATGTAGGAATGATGTCTTTGAATCTATCTATCTTACTTCAAGATGAAATGTTGTGGTGATAGAAAAAATATAGCTAGTGGACACTACTACTTTTGGGTATGGATTATGACATTCGACCGACATTAGTGTTGCTGGGATAACATACATAATATCTATATTTCAACGTCACTACTATTACATAAGTATTCTGAAATTAATTTAGAGGTGTCGATCTACTAATTCCCTATTAGGCCACGTGATATCATCTTTATAACCTCAATTTATTTAGTGATGTCAAATTTTAAGTGTTTCATATATTTCCATGGTATAACAAAGAGGTTTTTAGGTATCAATCCATCGACGTTGGACCAACATCCTCATTGTACCACCAATGCTAAGTACATCAGTTAAATGTTAGAACTTTGATGTCATTTGTTGGTGGGACATTGGAATTTCGATGTCTATAGATGTCAAAATTTTGACATCTAAAGCATTTTTCTACAAAAAAATATTTATGCTTAAATGAGATTTCACGTCATTAATTTAAATATCATCATCTTCTTCCTCGGAGTTGGTTTCACACCACCATTTTACAATTTTATGTATAGATGAATACAAATATTACTTATAAGTTTAAAAAAAAACATACTAACAATATAATAACACCTTCAAACACACAAAAATGGTTGTAAATGGTATTTTGGGTACATGTTTAGATTGATAGAAGCACCTAGTACATGAAATAATTATGGTATTTTTTCATCCTTTATATCAAAGTAGGATTGAAGGGAGACTCAACAACCCAAATTTAACAAGTGTTGCATGGTAGCATAGTCCCTGCCAGGTTGAATTGGGAATAAATGCACAGGGATGGGGAAAAATTAGCGGAGGAAGATGGAACTACAACAAAGATGTGACAAGCAGCATGAAGCACAGGTGGTATCCATGCAATAAGTGACATGTGGCCTCTAGATTGCCATTTATTTTTCGAAACTATATAATCCATTTTTCTATGTTAAAAGTTATATGCATAGCAGGAGAAAAATATATGCATGAGAAAAAGATAATTCAAGTTAAATAAACAGAATTTCTTGACATAGAAAAATGGAAAATTTATGAGAACATAAATACAAAAGGAGATAAAAAATAGTTTTATTTGAAATACATCAAAAAATAATATTGTATGTTACATATTCCTAGAAATTTAAATGTGTTTTTCATATAGACTTGGATTGGGGCTCCCACGGACCATAAGAGAAATATGTACATGAAATAGGACTGTGGAAAGAAGAAGTGGGTGACGGTAGAGTGTGATACCTGAAAAGAAGAAATTGAAAGGTACCAGTCTTTGGCTAGACATTTCTATTTAAAAAAGTGGAATAACTGGATTGATAAACAAAGTAGGATGTGATCAGTATAGACTTACAGTGATGGTACATATCATCCCTTTTATTATTTCCTTGCTGATGCTACTGGAATAATGCCAACTACCTGTTGCCTTTCATCGGTGACCTGCTTCAATTCCCTTTCGATCCATTCTTCAATGTAGCTTCTCAAGGGGGAAACATTGATATCATTTCAGATTTTTGTGTTGAAAAGTTTCTTTTCTAATTCCCTTAGATCGATAGAAAGATTACGCAGATCCTAATCAATTTCTTCATTCTGTACTGAATAGTCAACTAGCCAATTGTCCACATCATCTTCACCATATTCAAGGTTTCTATAAAAAATTTCTAAAGGCAACGCCTTCAAAATATCAACTTGTTTATCGAAGTCTTTCTTAGTTAAGGTCAAAGAGTTGATGATTAAGTGGGGTATTGGAACTCATTGGTCCTTCTGGATAAGTCTATTTTGGTCATATTTGTGAATAATTTTTCTTTCTTTGATATGGCTTGTTCACATGATTGGACAATGAGATGCAAGTTCTTCACTTTCTCTTTCCATCATGCATTTAATTGAGTGATCCAGTTTTTGGAAGGGAGATCATGTTCTCTTCTTCTCGCTTCTGTCATTTTTTTTATATGGATGCCAAAAGGAAGGACTGTGTCTAAATAGAAACGTTCTTCATTTGTTAAATCCACCTGCAAATGTTCGAGCAAAGTATGTGGCCTCATTCCAAGGGAATCCATGGTTTGTGATGTTTCACACACCTCAACAATAAACTCCATTATTTTCTTGATATTATTCTCTACATATCCTCTACATGATGCGAGGAGGATGGAGGATACTTTTAACTTGGATGCAGGGGTGGCAGGCATGGATATTGCTAAAGGACTAGCAAGCAATGGCATATGAATCAAATCTTCTTCCAATTCCTTGACCTGGTACTTCATTATGGAATTCTTGGCCTCAATGCATTCAATGGAATCATCAAGATCATCTCTAGTTGCTCTGTGAATTCTAGAGAGTTGGGATGACCGCATGTTCACAAGGTTAACCTCTGAACAAGATTTTCCTTTTTTTTTTTTACATCTCTCTTTTCAATAATTAATTTTTTGGACTAGTTGTCAAAAATAGCGCTCTGGAACACTAAGGATTCATCTTCATAAAAATATTTGGTATCAAGTATGTCCATTGGATGACTATGTTGGATGGCATCTCTGGGATGATCAAGGTTGCAGAATACGCTATCCATATCAGGCTCAATTTCCATTTTCTCACTCTCAATTTCGGGCTCTTCCGCCTATCCTACAATTTTTTTCCCTTCTTGTCCATGGGAAGCTTGTGAGAAATATCAATTTTAGGGTGAGGAGGGTCATTATCTCCTCCTCCGTTTGAAGAATTCTGAGTTGCTTTGTTGATGTGGTGGGTCATTGGAGCGATTATCTGGGATGTTTTACTTTTGGGAGTGTTATCCGTTGATTGAACACTCTTCTCATTGGGGCCTTTTCCCCATTTCATGTACAATTCAATGGTGCTTTGCAGTGTGTCTAGGTCATTGGCATAAAAAACAAGAGCGTTGTTGCCAATGTCTCTATTTTCGCTCAGGTGTTTCTTAAAAAAAGAATTATCAAGGCCAAGTGTTAGTAAATGTTCTAAAAACATTTTATTAGGGTCAAACTTGTTGGAATATTGGTTGTTGTCATTGATGTCAACCCTAGTCATGGGTTTTGGACCACAAGATTGATGAAGGTATTTGAACATGAAGGAAAATGCACATGTAGATACAACACCCATGGATGGATAGTATACATCACATTGTTTCCGGTGGTATGTGACACATCACATGGATCCTCATGGTTGAGGAGAAATGAATTTTTGAAGATGAGAAAGTGAATTGAAGAAGGAAGTACATGTAGGCCCTGAAGATAATTAAAGAAAAGAATTACAAAATAAGAAAATGTCAGGTCGTCCCTAATGTTAAAAGGAAGTGACATAAATGGTATAAATAAACATCATTATACATTCATTTGATACAAGTCAAATTTCATAGGAAATAAGAAGAAAAGAAGGCCAGAATTCAAGGGAGGATGAAGTCTTTTGGTGATGTGTTCTAAGGTATGTTATTTTCAGGTCATCTTACCATTTTTTATATAACTTTCTTTAGAGAATGATTCAGATGGTGAAATCACTATGGTATTTAGAATACATATCAAGGTACCTCTAGTAAAAATTTCAGCTCTTGATTCGCTATAATTATGGAGATACACTCTGTGGCAGATAGGGTTTGTGACTAGTCCTGAAGCTAGTCAATAAACAAGTGTTCTGGGTAAAAAAATCATAACGTCTTCATAAAGAATCCAAATGAAGTGGGAATACTTCCATTGGAGAGATTACGGATGTTAGTTTCATGTGTACGAGTTTCAGAATCGGATGTTAAATATTGAGCACAGGGCATGCTGTACAAGTTGGGTTTTCTGAATAGACTAGAATTGAATAAAGTCTACCATTCTTTCTATAACCTCTTTTTGGGGAGGATTCAAGGAGTGAAAATTGGAGGATTTTCAGAGACTACATTGAGTAATATTATCTATAGGATCAGAGTACTCCAAGAATTGAAGAATTGCATAAATTGAAGAAGTCTCAGGAAGCATTATTAGGTTCTATGTGATGATTGGTTGATGGTG
>JZKD02S1673301.1:418066-437384 GCA_000966675.3 Picea glauca
CTCATGTTATGGTGGGTCTTACTTTGCGACTATTGCAGTTATTTTTGTCATTTGCCGAAGACCTCTGAACATGGTAGGGCCACCAATGCCCACATCATCGTCGCTGCTTATTACAACGATCATTGCCTGTTATTCAGAGTATGTTCCTTTGCAGAATTGTCTTCTCCCTTTATCATTACCGCCCCCGAGGGCGCTGCAGTTGTCTACACCAACACTTCCGTCATCTTTTTTCAGAGTTACATCACACGAGCATGGGGCATGCCCGCCTCGTTTGTACACAGTTGTATATTTTTTCTGCACGTCTCTCAGAAGGTCGGGATACCGGTTCCTTCTTTCTCCAACAGATCGATCCGAACGGTCCCACTCTTTCTTTCCCTTATAACAACATTCTTAGTAGAATAAACATTGATGGATTTCGGCTATACGTATGCTCCTAACCTCACCCATCAGGGGGCATCTGTTATCACTGAAATTTCGTCTGCACATGGCGACAAGAACTCTGCATCATCAAAACAGTGATGAAGTCATTCATGGCACTGAATTCATTTCACAGCACTCCAGAAGGGCCAAAAACTATACAAAGTAACCAAAAATTGAAGGGCGCTTTACGGCAGTTTGGTGCACGCGTGCAGGCGCAGGACAAAAACGTGATTTACGCGCATGCGCGCTCGACGCGCGGCTGTCAGCATAAAAAACCGCGCGCCTGCTAATAAGGCGCATTAATTGAATAGGTCGGCCTCCCAACTACTTACGGACCGACTCCCAAGTTTATTTGACTCTCAAATCAGAGCCAGATCCGCAAAATCAGCGGGTTAATGACCTAAATAAACCCTAAAAGGGTCCCTGTTCACACTTTGAGAAGGTTACATGACCACCCAAGGATCTGCTATAAAAGGCCGTGAGGATACACTGTTTTGGCAAGGAATTCTAAGCACCGTTATGTTGTTCAGATGGTTAAGGGCTCATCCTTTAACAACAACCCATCAGCTGCATCACCGAGAGTTCTTTCACTGCTATGCGCAGTTCATCTCATTTGTAAGGAAAGAAAATTATGTGAGGGCCCCAAAGAGCCTTCCGTTGGGGGGAGAAGGAACCTCTGGTCTCTTCCTTCAGCATGCTCTGGTTTCATTAATACACCAGCCTGAAACCATTGGTGACCCCTGTGTTTTGTTTTTGATGTTTGTTGTTTATTTTCGCAGTGTTATTTGTTTTCAGTTGATATTAGATCATGGTTCATTTTGTTTTTTTTAACCCTATGCTCCACAGTTGTTCTACCCTGCTAGACCCAACAGGTTATGAAAGCACTCTCTATTTGCTCACTGGTGACCATTTGAATGCGAACAATCACGATTTTGAAAGTTGCAATGTCGATCAACTCGTCTCCTCGAATTCCAAAACACAATTCACCGAAATGCCGATGCGCTCATAAGCTTTGACTTTTCAATGGCCCTTCACTCCATCGGGACTTCGGACTTCACGATATTGCAAATCCTAATGCAAATAATTTGGGACTTAGCTCCATGAAACCCTGAAATGGTCAACGGAGTTTGACTCCATGTTGATAGTGTGCCAGCTGTCCACCTTGCCGATTCCTGTGGCCCACATGATCCTTTTGTCCCTTCGGGATCTCATGTTTCGTGATTTCACGATTCCTGTTTCAAAGATAATGAGACTTCCACTCGCGAAAACCCGAAATAGAAGTTCACGAGTAAATCCAATGGCTCCTAGGGCTTAGATCTACGGATCTACTCCTCCTGAGCTTAGAACCTTTAGGAATACTCGTAGTAACTCCCCTACTCCTTTGTGAGATCTGATGGTTCACGGGACTTCACGGATTCTCCACAGAGAATCCCGACTGTCTGTTTCCCTTTCCTTCTCAAGGACTTCTGCAACTTCTAAACAAATTATTCCTATGTGCGGAATTCGTTTCCTTGCAACACGACGTCACTACGCCTTCTTGTGATTCTTCAAGGTGTTTGGCCTCGTGCCTTCCTTCAACACCTTCAAAGGTTCAAATCCTTCTGAACTTCCCACGACTTTCAAGTCTTTCAGAAAACTCTTGCTCGCACTACTCGCGACAGACCTTCAAATACTTCCAAGTGATGAACTCCTTTGACTCTGTGCACACCTGCAACAATAGTCTCTCAATACTTTGCTCAGGTCCACAACCCTGAGACTTTACCTAGCCTACGCACTCATTGCACGACTCCTATGCCTAACTGCACTTCTGAGTGAATGAGAAAAAAAGATACTCTATCTGAGCTTTCAGAGACAAACCTCTGAACTCTTTGTCAATGCACTCCTTGCAGACAATTCAACTGCACTCCTTGTAGGAACTCTTGCTCAGATAGAGAAACAATTGAAACTCATTCCCCTTACTCTCTCTCTCTCTCTCTCTCTCTCAGATTTCAGACATTCAACAAGAAATCATTCATACATAGCATAAAAGCAATTGTACAACAGAAAGAGTAAAATAACCATGAGCATAACATTTAGCATACATACACATTGAACCAACACAACGCCATGAATTTGAATCAAAGTTCTTTTCTTATTAATTCAAATCTCTGTACATGGGTGTCTTCACATTACAGTTCTCCCTTCTCAGCTCTGTATTCTCTTGCTCATAATATTCATACCTTTGCACGCTTATGTTACAATACACAATGAGGGTGTCTATATCTCGTTTCCCTCTCTCATTCTAAACTATCTAATCTAGAATTGAATTCTATCTACTTGCATTAACTACCATAAATGTCTTCTACCTACTAAGGATGAGAGTAGATCGCTCAAGGTTTGTTTACATTTTACAAGTGTGCTCCTTCTTAATTATCTCATTTAAGGTTGGCACATTAACTTCAAGACAATTTCAAAATTTGTGTTGGGCGCTTGTCCAGCTGTCCATTGTCTCTGGGCTGGCTCACTTGAGATGCTCCTACATCAAGCCTCCTTCTAGTTGTAGCCAGAGAATTGGGGAGTTGGAGATTCCCTCAGGTTGTATCCTGAGAAACTAGGGGGTTGGAGACTCCTTCCAGTTGAAACTAGAAAACAAAGGAAGTTGGTGCTTCCAATGAATGTAGTTCTTCAAGACATATAAGAAAAATCATTCTGTGGTTTTCTCCCGATTTGGGTTTCCACATAAAACACTGGTTTACTGTGTATGTGTGTGATTGTTTATTTCTTACTGCTCATTATTGGATAATAATTCTACATTGATATAACATTTTAAGAAAAATGATTATAATTACGCTATTACTGATTCACCTCCCCTCTCAGTAATCCAACACCCCATTGTTGCAAAACCATAATTTTCTAGTCCAATATTTTATCCACTTATTCATTTTCTATTGTGCTTGTACCATTAAAAAGGGTGTGAGCAAATGCTTTGTTGAAGATTAGTTTTTATTGCAACTTGTGGGATTAATTGTGTTCTTGATACATTCTTCCATGACTTTAACATATTAAATTAAGTATTAAACTTCTTGCATGATGGGTTGTTAGCATTAAAGATTAATAATTGCATGCCTAGAAAAAACAATGACAATCTTGAATTTTAATAATGTAGTTGATTTCATAGTCCCATTTGACTACAACCACCATATATCATTTTTAATTTTTTTTTATTCGCAAACAAGAAATTTGGTAATTTCATTAATAAAGTAAAAAATGCTCAAATAGAGGCCAGGGGATGGACAACTAGTAAAATGTTCCCTTTCGGACTAAAGGAATCAAGGAAGAGAAAGGGAAATAAGAAATCATTTGCTTAGCAAGGTTGAGATGAAAACACAATTTCTATGGTGGGGCCTAGACTGTTGCATTGTGATTTGGTCTTGCTATATTCTATTTGCATTGCGAATAGAATTGAATGTTGGTTTGAAATTGTCTAAAGTTTATTTTTGTTTCCATAAAATCTTGATGGGATCGACACAATGCATTGTCATATAATTGTTAAATGCTCCATATTATATCAAATTACTTGAGCCAATACAATATTGAAGAACTATGAGACTATCAAACCATGCCAATGAGAAGAGGTGTTAAATTCAGCAAATAAGCAACAACCAAGACTCCAAGTCAATTTTTTTAATAGTAAGTCCATAAAAAAAAAAAAAAAAACTGGGCAGAGTATATCTATCCATAGAAATTGGACCTAGTTATTTGCACCAAAACATTGAACATATTTTCCATAAACATAGGCACATGACCTGGAACATGTAGGAACCATCGATATGTTCTTCAACATGCATACAAAACTGATTACCATGCCTTTTTTTTTAGGAAATCCKTGCAGTCTTCTCCTCGGGAGGTCAATGTTCATTGCCCCAATATTAATATCTTGTGGAAGACCTGAGGCCACAAAGAAATAGGAGAGTGGTTCCGTAGTGGAATAAATYCTTGGCTTGAAGAAGATGAACAACAATCCTGCTACTGACATTGGCATCACTCTAACATTGCACCCCAACAAGAAAGCAAGGCATAATTTTCCAAATGAAAGAGGACATAAGAACCCATCTTCACGGTACAATTGATAGTTATCATAAGATTCCCATGAGAAAGAAGATGAAAAAATTTGCAGGGAAAATGGAAGAGCCCGAAACTGAAAGTTAGGACACACCAAGAAACCACTTCCTCACAGTCGAAGACTTCAGGGAAACAAGTTGCACGAGAAATTTGAGAGGCCCAAATTAGTCCATTCTGGGCAGAAGGAGATGAGTAGTAGGGATATTCCTTGCACCAGTGGTAGTTTTTTTCCTCATCCCCTAAGATGTTAATTTTATATCCATAGAACATGAGGGTGGTCCCACAATTGAATAATTTTTTGGCTTGAAATATATATTTGGGAGAATCAATAGACCATTTCCTTGCAATGAAATACTTCCACCCAAAATGAACTAATTTGGACCTCTGGAATTCCTACTTTCGAGTTGCAAAGAGGATATTATGTTCAGTGTTTGTTTCTTTTTTGAAACCCCTTCTTTTGGTCTTGTCAGGGCCGCCATCGCCGAGCCGGGAAGTGCCCCTCGTTATGGTTGATTTCAATTTGGGTTCAGGAGTAGGAATAGTGTTTGCATTTTCATAATCCATTGTCGTATCATTGTCCATAAGATCATATTCTCCCAGATCGAAATCGATCGCATCAACCTCTGTGCCAGCCATAAATACAGGTGGGCAGGATGTCTGAGAAAGTGAGGTTGCCTTTGAATTCTTTGGATTGAAATATATCTCTCGGTGCACGAAGGGACCATCTCCTTTTTTTCTCCTTGGCGGAGGGATATGAGTAGTAAGAATATGCCCTGGAATACTGGAACCTCTAGTCATCGTGCCCGAAGGTGTTTACTGTATCTGGACAAAACTATTGTGGAACTATTTCCATAAGTTAATGAGAATTTTTTGTTTACTCCAGATAATGTTTGAAATGAAAATTTGGAAGGGATAATATAACCCTCCACAAATATTTGTTTAATGCGTATCAATGGAAGATCTCCTTGATCCTTTCGATGATCAATGACAATCTCCACGGTTCGTGCGTAATGAGTTGTTACCATTAAATCTTACTAATTTCATATTTAGAAAAATCTGTGAAGGTGGTGGTGACGATGAAGAGAGATTAAGGATTGGATATTTTGTAAAGGCGCCAACCAAACGATGCATGAAAGAGATTGCATCATGATCGAAATGAATACTTGGAAATGATAACACTCTTCTCCAAAAATATTTCCTTAATTCATATTAATGACAAATCTTCTCCGTCCTTTCGAAAATTAATGACAATATTAATGGTTCCTCTACGTTGAGCTATTAGAATTAAAGATTAATAATTTCATATCTAGAAATAAGTGTGAAGGTGGTGGGGATGGAGAAGAGCGATTAATAATTGTACATTTCATCCACCCGCCAACACACGAAAGAGATTCCAAGAAATGGCCAAGTATGGAAAGTGGTCAGGCGGGATTCAAAATAGGGTTACAAGATATACTCAGGATATGTGAGGGACCGATGGTCAAATTGTATGTCTTAGAAATTTTTATTGCATAATGTGTAACATGGAACATGGCACAATGACGGATTTCAGTGGTCAATTTGTATATCGTGAAATTCAAGGTGTTGTTAGCAGGTAGTAGAACAATTGAAGAAAAATGTTGAGTAAGCATGGAAAGGAACCGATGATGGTAATAGTGTCCAACTATGCAATGGATAAGAGGTTGTTCAAACACATGATATAAAAGAATGAGACATACTTGGAACAGGGAATATTGACAGGCTTGAAAACAGGGCCACAAGTTCTACTCAGGAGACATGAGGACCCGATGGTCAAATTGTATCTATCCCAAATTTTGATTTCAAAATGAGTAACATGGAACATGAGACAATGAAGGATTTCGACGGTCAATTTGTATATTGCAGAACTTAGGGTGTTGTATATAAAAGCATGAGACATTCGAAAAAACGACCAATTAACTAGAAAGGTAAAGAAAATGAGAAAAATAAAGGGGAATTTGGTTGCTAATTTGTAGATTGGGGAAGTTCGATTGTTGTTTGTAGGTGGCGCAACAATGGAAATGCAATGTTGAACCCGCCTATCCAGGAACCCGCGATCCAAAAAGTTTGTTGAATATGAAATGGGGAAGTGGTTGGTCAGACTCGTTATATAAAAGTACCAGTGGAAATCTGAAGATGTGAATCCACCAACTCCCACACCTAGACATTTTCTGAAGAATGACTAAGTAACCAGAAAGGGAAAGTAGAGGGCAAAAAGAAAGGGGATGTCAATTTTTGGAAGCGGGAATTGGTGTAAGAAATCCCCATTGATGGTATTAACAATAAATATGAAGTGCATTAAACATGTGAACATGTTCTTCAATCAAAGAATAGATAAAGCGAGGCATGCTTATAGTTTCCAGGATGTGTTTGTATAAGAGAAGCATTGAAAAGCCACAAGAAAATCAATTTTGGGATATTTAAGTAAAGTTATGGTACTGTCAACTTCACCGCAAGTATAGCAATGATGAATATGAATTTTAATGTCTTGTCATTGATATGATAGTTCCATTAGACTTCACGTAGTATATATCCTTTTATTTCAAAACATTCCTCGAGATGAATTTTGCTAAGTTCATCGATCAAGGAAAACTATTGAAATGAGCCACATACTACATTCACGTCAGAGAGCTTATATTAAAAGTAAAATCATGTCCTGTATATTCTTTAAGATCATAGAAAAACTGCTAATATGTTTAATGTATCATTAATTTTCCAGAACGAAGCATACAACTAAGAACCAAGAAAACACCAAATGTATTGAAAGTCGAGGCACAAGGCAATGCATGAACATAGAAGGCGCCAAGTGAGATCCCACAAGGTTCCATAGAGTAGTACACATCGACCTTTTCACCAAACAATTTGATATATATATAAAAAACACACGTAGAATTGGTTTTCTCTTACATCTCGTATATGTTCCCATGACAAAATAACTGTGGCCATGGGATATGAATGAAATTTTGCCAAACACAAGACAACACAAAACTAGCGGAGCTTCGCAATTGTACCCTAGCTATAACCAAACCCCAAAATGGGGAACAAGAAACTTGTTGATTACTATTTCACCATGAAGAAAGATCACTATGGATATTTTCTTCTGATAGTGCCATGTTCTATCACTACCAGTTTTAATAATGCCAAATTTCCAATAGTATTGGAAATGGCTGATGGTTTTGCCCAAAGGAGCAAGATATTTCGATGGTTCAAAGGATGAACCTGAGTTATTTACACTTGGATACTTTGTGTGGGGTTTTTCCTCATGCTTCCCATTTATAGACTGAACAATCTTATATGCTTGTACATCACCAATAACTGCACCCGCCTGTATGAATTCCAATGCTCGAAATCCCCAATCTCTATAGCCAATTTTGAAGATCTCAAGTTGATGTTTCAATGCATGCTGAGCCATTTTTTTTCAATTAGGGAATCGAGAAAATGTAGACACCATACCATAAATGTATAGTTGGAGATCATCCTCTTTTTTATTTGGGTACCCAAAAAAATGCAGAAATCCTGCCATGGATATATAGTTGGAAAACATTTTTCCAATTTAGGCACCCAAAAAGGTGCAGACTCCTCCAACAAATCCACAGCCAACCACCATTTTGTTTTTTCATTTGGACACCCCAACAAATATGTCAAATTCTTACTAGGAGATGCAAAAAAAAAATGAAAATAACAACAACGACTGCATTTGTAGTTAGATTATTCTTGTTATTTCAAGTGCACAAAAACAGACAAAATATTTGGAAAGAAAATTTTACAGTCGTAGATGTAAATTCCAAAGAAATCAAGTCTAATGACAATTCATCTGGGTGTTGAAGAAAAATTACAGACACACATGAGATTTTTTTGTTTCCTGCCAAAGCTTGATATGATTTTTTTTTTCAGTCGATATGCAATATTGCATTGTCCTCATTTAAGGTAAAATTTCTATGTATCCGAAAGTCATGCAACATGTACACATTGTTTTCCTTTTTCTATAGGTATGATTCATATGACAATTCTGCTAACCCAGGAAGCACATCTTGTAATAAAGGTTGTCTAATTGTACAATGTACGATTGTGTTTCCCATGGTTCAAATGGCAGCATTGAGGCAATGCCTATATATGTAAGGGAATTTTTTATTGCATCTCAGAAAATCAATTGTATCATCACTTATGAAATAAGAAGCAGAAGCAAGAGAGTTGCATTTGGCACATACAGGCTCGAAGGTGGTCGAGTACACATTTGTTGCAAAATCAAAACACCCTCAACTTGGGAACGTAAGCATAGTAGTTAATATATTGAACAATATAATATACAAATGCACAAAAAAAAAAAAAATTGGTGAAGGAAATTTGTATGAGAAAAGTGAGGATGAAATTGTAGATGTATACGCAGAACAATTGTAGAGCTAATTAGTTTCTTGAGATCCTGTACTATGTCTGTTTTCAATTCTATTACAAATGTTGCTTGGGTTGTGTGAAAGATCCTTTCTTTAAAATATCTTTTCTTTGTTATATTTTTGAAGAACATAAGTGGAAATTTCCCTTTATGCTATTGTTGTTCCATTGAGGAAAACAAACTTGCATAGGTGTCGAACAATGGCAGCTACAACATGGAATAGTGCAATAGTTGTGTAACATAACCGAGATACATGGACATGTGAAAGTAAAGGACAAAACTGAATATGGAGAACAATACCATTGCCTTGTCATTGTCTGAATCTCCATATTTTATATGGAGAATGTGTTGCGAGCCAAGTTTTCTCATGACTGTGACAACTGCACCAATGGTTTTGATTGGGTAAGTGTCGTTGCTCTATGAAAGTTGGTTGATAGTTGTGTTCGGGATGAAAAGATATTCTGAAAAAATTCCGGGAATTTTTTCCACAATACTTGTTTCGTTGAGTGATATAATCCGATCACAATCACCATGGTCATATACTGTTTTCGACAATATATTAAAATTTGCAATGGGTATCCCATTACCTAGCAATATCTTTTTTGCATGTTTCTGGACAAGTTGTGTGGGAATAGTCAATGTGTATGTCATGAGGGCCTTGTTGTCTGTCATGTCAGCATGCATAATGGATCTAGTTTTATTTTCCTTATCCAAGTAGGTGCTATAGACGACCATTATGTCCCCGACGAACACTTGTCTAGTTCAACCATTGTTCAATTCCTCTATTGATAGTATTTTGGATGTTACAAGTTTAGACCTCGTGACATTTTTTGAACATGAAAAGTAATGTGAATGGAATTCTGCTTTTTTTTTTCCTGGCATAAATGTACAAGTAGACACACAACTTGGATGAAGTATGGAGCCACATTTTTGCAACCAGACCTCTTAGTTTACGGAACTTGCACTATGTTCGGCTTGAACTCCAAAGTATGTGTTCATATGACATCAACATATTCACTATGGCATAGATGAATAAATAGATGAGGATATTTGTTTGGAAAACATATGAGGAACATAAAATATGCATCTTTACCCTTGGCCTTGTCGGTCTATTGATGTCTGCGATGATTGAATGCTAATGGCCATGTGATTAGTCCAACTTTCTCTGATGCGAGCATGTGTAGAGGAACATCAAAAGGACTAAATAAGCATATGCATTGTATATTTTCCATAATTGTCCTGAATGTCACATACAGGTTCGAAGGAGATGGAATATGAAATAGGGTGTCAAGGGATACTTAGGAAACATGAGGACCTGATAGTCAAATTGTATGCCTCAAATTTTTTGACTGCAAAAATATGTAACAGTAAATAGGGCGTGATGGGGGTGAACGACGGCCAATTTGTATATCGTGGAACCTCTGAATCCAGAGGCGCAATCTTAAACCCACCAACCCAGGAACCTGCAATCGAAAAAGTGGCTAAGTATGGAATGAGGTAGAAGCATGAATATAAATGTGAACCAGTGAGTCTGTCAACCCGCACACCTAGACATTTTTAGAAAGATGACTAAGCAAAGAAACCAAAAAGAAAACATAGATGAGAAAAGTTAAGTATAAAAGAGTGGAAAAAAAAGGGATAATAGAAAGTGGAAAAATTAGAAATGGGGAGGACAATGTTTGGAAGTAGGAAGTCTCAACAAAGGCCCATTGTTTCCAAATCATCATTTTCTAGTCCAATATTATATGCACCCACCCATTTTCTATGTTTTGTATACTAGCACAGTTGGCATAACTTTTCGAATATTGTACCATAGACCCCTCTGTTGTGGCATATAAGAATTCATCTTCTTGTCCAACCAATTTGTTTCTTTCAATGTAGCAACACCGAACATATAGTGGACATGAAAGTAAGTTAGTATGCAGAAAGACATGTAAAAGAAATAAATATAGTTCTATTTATTTCAATGTAGCAGCAAAGATAATACAATTCACATGCAAATAAGTTACTATGTAGAAAGATACGTAGTATATACATACATTAAAATAGGTGCAAAGTAGTAGAACCAGTAAAACAAATACACAGACAATAAATGAAATACCAAACACTAGAACATGAAATAAGAGTAGAGGCATGCATCTTTGTAACTCCTCCTCCACATTCGTGGCAAAGAGTCGATCATCCTCTCCAGCCAATCTATTTTTTTAAATGTAGCAATGAAGAAAAAATATAATGGGCATGAAGGAAGTTAGTATGCAGGAAGACATGTAAAAAAAATAAACAGAGTTCGAATTTTTTCAATGTAGCGACACAAAAAATACAAAGGGAATCAAGATAAGTTAGTATGTAGGAAGGTACACAATATATACATACAATAAATTAGGTGAACACATATACAAACAATAAATGAAATGCAAAACAATGGAATATGAAATAACAGTACATGCATGTACCTTTGTATCTCCTCTTCCACCGCTATGGTAAAGACTCCTTCATTTTCTCCAGCTATTCTCTTTGTTTGAATGTGGGAACGCACAAAATACAATGAACATGAATGGAAGCCAGTATGAATAGGAAAAAAAGTAATATGTACATACACTAAATGAGAATCAACAAATAGAATAAAATATAGTTAGAAAAATGAACCTTTTCTTTTCTCCATCCATGGTTGTAATTATAAAAAAAATTCCTGCCCAAAATATATTACAAGCCACAAAAGATTAAGAAATTGCATGGCCATAGATAAATGATTTTGGTTTTCTCTGGAAAAGTATCCAGATATGATTTGAGACATGGAAATATAATTTTGCAGTATCTTTGGTGTACATCTCATATTTCAAGTACAAGACAAATTGTATCATGGTCACACCAGTCTATCCACATGATGGAGAGGTTGTATTGTGATATGGGAACATTTCACCATATATGCAACACCACAAAGTGAAATAAAAAAAAAAAAACAACTCCAACTGTCAGCGCAGGACCCCAACCCTGCAAAGCTGAAGTAAACAAAAGAGAACAACAAGCAAGAACAGGCCCAACTACAACCCCAGGACCTCAAACTCCCAAACAAGAAGCAACTGACAAACCAATGATTAAACGAGCAATAAACAACCATTGAACCAGTAAACAACATATGTATCTCCAACGATTACCAAACTACAACCCAAGAACAAATGGAACCAGAAACATATGACGAGCATGCCAATATAAATAATCAAACATTCTTACTTGCAAACTGCAAACAATGAATAAAGAACCAATAGAAAATGAAACTATGGCATCGAAACTTACTCTGAAACGATGAACGATAGAAGTGAAGGTCAAATTGTGTGTGCAACACCTGGACCCCGCAAAGTAAAAAAAATAAAATAGATCCAATTGCAAATGTAGGACCCCAACCCTACAAAGTTGAAGTAAACAAAAGAAAGAAACAAGCACCAACATGTCCAACCGTAGGTGCAGGTCCCCAACCTTGCAAAGTTGAACCAAACAACAACAAGCAGCAACCGATGAACCAACAAACAAGAAGCACCCACCGAAACAGTAAACAATATATGTATCTTCAAGGATGACCAAATTACATTCCAAGCATAGAAGAATTATGGAGCATAGAATGCTTATTCAACTGGTGGTGGAAAACAATATTGTCCAAATTCACTGCAACATTGCATGGAGAAATTCGAGGAAAAATGTACTCTGAGAAGCCTATTTAGGTAAACATTTAAGGCTGTCAGGTTTTTCAAGGGCCTTGCGGTATGAAAACATTTAAGCTATCGGGCCTGTTTCAAGACCTCATTCTATGTAAACATTTAAGCTGTCAGGCCTATTCAAGCACCTCAAAAAAAGTGTTAATGCCCCAAACCTTCGGTATGTAAACATTTCAATACAAACACAAAGGACTACTACTACTACTACTACTACTACTACTACTACTACTACTACTACTACTACTAATAATAATAATAATAATAATAACAACAACAACAATAAAAGGACATATTAAAATGTGATCACTATAGTCCCTCTACACCTTCGACGGGGACTAATAATAAAAAAAACATTAAAAAACACCGTCCATGCTCAGAACTTTCGGTTTGTAAACATTTCAGTAAGAATGTAATAAAAATTAAAAAAGAGCGTCTAAGATCAAAACTTTGGATATCTACACATTTACAACATTGGGAACAATGAATCTGGCAATAAGACCTCCAATATATTCTCCAATGAGACGATGACATATAATTTTATATATATATATAAATTAATGTTTTTACTTCTATAGTACGAACAATACAGACGATGTGAAAAATTATAGTCAAAGAACATATTAATATGAAGTCAACGAATTCTCGATCGCTATAGTGCCTCTACGCCTTCAACAGGGACTAATAATATCAAGATATTAGGTATCATGTGGATATTCCATAATAATCATCATTTTCTATTTCTCCCTTTTATGTTGGACGAATCACAAGAGAATATATTGTGAGGATTTTTTGGTTTAACATGCCATGAAAAGGAGCTCATGTTGTGTATTTAGGCAAATAATTTTTTTTTGGTTTAGGGTAACACATTAACATGTTGTGTATTTACCCTGGATGGGGTGCCACGCGGAGAAGGAAGGACATGTGGATTAGTGCTGGGTGGTGCCATAAATGTTGGCCACTGGCTCCCATCTCCTCACCATAAATGAATGGGAGTGAACCCACGCAGCGGATATCAAATGATGAGGCCTCTCACACGAGCGAGTAGGACAGTCGATCAACGCATTAAGACCACAGCATTAATGGCCAAGGATATCACCTTCGTCCTTATCAACCGCCTTGGAGGATTTGTGATGCATTTGAACTTTGCAGAGTCGAAGGCTGAACCTTCGAAGAGTAGGGACAAAGACACCCCTTCAGACGGTATCCCAACAATAGATTTTCTTCTAAGAATGCCAAGAGCAAGGGGGCAGCCTCGCAGAGGCGCGACATGGTATGCAATCGATTCACATCGGAAGAGGAAGAAGAATTTTGAAAAATCATTGGCTCTAGCTAGCAGGAGGAAAACCAGGAAGTCCAAGAGAATGGGAACACCTCCCATGGCATATGTTGAGGATATTGCACCAGAGGAATCCATCCAGAACTACACAGAGAATATTCTCTTCACTGTCCCAGACAATTGGAATCCCCCGGCCTGTTTCGGGAAGGATGCAATAACCCCTGCTCCAAGAACAGCGCGCGGTCCTAGGAATGCTCTAGCTGAGGAATTCACATCTTGTTTCATGGAGGAAGAACTATAGAAAGGCATGGAAGGAAACAAAGAGGAATTCACAACTGGCGAACCTCCTGAGGTAGTCGGGTAGTGAAATAGGCAGCTAGAGCACCAGGGTGGCAATGTAAAAGAATGAAAAGACGAGGCTGACTAGCCACCACTCCTTCAACCGAAGAACCTCGAATTAATTTTTGACATATGCAGCATGGTGGATGACCAGATATTCAGGGCCATCCGCATAAACCAATGCCTTGATATGATCTACGTTGCCTACTCCAGTGCATCCCCAATACGCCAATGCCCTACATGCGCACAGGTCTACACAATTCTAGTCAAGTGAGGAAAGAATGAAGACAAGGATAAGAACACCGGCTAAAAGGTTTTTTACATGCTCACAGTTAGAAACTTTTTTCTTTTGTTGCAAACCAGAAATATAGCTCAGTTAGCTTATAGTAATGATATAGGTAGCGTAGTAAAGACAATACTTGGTGTAAAGGTGGCCATGCGTCCTGGTTTCCTTTGGGCAGGATGGCAGCCTGAAATTTTGAGTTTGAAAAGTCGCATGGAATGGCCAGCTGTCTCAGTTTCCTCTACAGGTGGGATAGTTGGAAGTTCAACAAAACTCTGTAATTCTGCAACTTTAATATAACAGGACCTACCATTTTTACTTAAAAAAAAAAAAAAAACATGTTGTGTATTTAGGAAAATACTTTTTTTGGGGGTTCAGGGTAACACATAAACATGATTTGGTTAATGGGTAGGTTAATAGAAACTCTATTTGATAAATTGGTTCATCTATGAGCTTGCTTTATTACTAATTGTTCATTAAAAGTAAGTAGTTCCCATTTCCATATTAGGCGGACGGATTTTCTTGAGCTAATGCCAATTTAGTATATTTTATTTCATTATTTCACCACTAGGCACAAAATATTATTTTTGCAAAAATCATGGTGTATTCACAATTAGGCCAAACCCTATCTTGTGTGATTTTAGGTAGATATTGGGTCTTGGAATGATGATATTTATGATTGGATTTGTATTACTAAGATCTCATAAATTAAGAGATTCAATAAATGGATAAGAAAACCTAATACATGGAACAATATTATTTGATAAAGAGGTCAACGTTGACCACTCTTCTCACATAACAAGGCATTACAATGGGATTTGCAAGTTGATTCAACTATCGATGCTCTAAATACAGCTTAAAAAACCCAATGTTGTTAGAGTTGGACTTCACACCACCTATACAAGTTTTGATTTCAAAAATAATGAAGATACCTATAGTTACTTTCAAAACCATGAAAGGCGTTTTTCACTACACATTGTATATTTCAACAAAAATCCACACAACAATGCAATGTCCCTAGGTTACCTATTTCGATTCATAAAGACTATTACTTACTTTGCATCTAAAGAATGAGAAATTGTTTCTAAAAGTATCCCACCTTATGATGTAGGTAAGATACAACATAGAATATTCCTTGAAAAATATTCTCCCAAGTGAAATACATGTGGTTGAAACCAAATCAATTCAACATTTCCATTGTTCTCAACATGTGTTATCCTGGTAGCTTTGGAACAAGGAAATAAGTTTCATTCTTAGAAAATGAAATTGTTGGATAGTTGGTTGAGAACGTTGGTTGTCATTGATGTCAACCTTTGGATAGTGATTTTGGAGATTGATATCAACCCTTAGAGATTGATGTCAACCCTTGGATAATTCGGGTAGAAAATTTCAATAACACAAAGGTATGGATAAGGGGCCCGAGTTTGTTTGAGGTATAACATCACGGAGATCAGTGAATATGTAGATAAGAATATTATGGATGGATAGTACACATTATCCACAAGCTGCAGAAGCATAGGGAGCATATATCTATGGGATGAAGGCATAGAGAAACATGGATACCCACGATCTATAGAAGGGAAAAGTGTGGATCCCTAGAAAGGGAAAGGAGGAAGATGCTTGTTCTAGGTTGAAGGATTTGAACAGAGACTACATGTATGTTTGTCAGAGATCCGATACAATAGGGATACTACAAATTTAAAGGTATGTTCATGGTTATGTTTCCAGACTGTATCTTAGTAGTGTTGTGGAGAATTCTTGAGACATGACTTTGTGAGGTTTGGGATATACTCTCTTAGAGGTATAGTATCTGCTATAGTAAATGTTTTGAGGAACATTTGTTGAAGAATATTGCTAGTGCATGTCTGAGTGTTATTGGTATATATTGTGGCACATTATGAGAGGTCTTTGTTAGTGATCTTTGTATATGGTTAATACATGCTTGATGCTACATAACAATGAGGTTTTAGCACTTGGTTTAAAGTGAGGGCTTATGGTATTTGGTTATAGACAGTGTGATGTATTGCTAGAGAACTTTTGACGGTTATATTGGTATATGGTTGAGGTACATGTTGGGACATATAGTTGATGATGTTGGTATATCTTGATGAGTCATAGTTGATGTGTAGTTGACACATGATTGGTACATACTTGGTACATTGTTGGAGGCACTTGTTGGTAGTATTGTTGGCACCTGGTTTATGGATGATGTGGCATAGTACATCTAGTTGATGTATGAGTAGTCTTGGTTGATGCACATCTTGGTGATATTGTGCATATGGTTGAGTGGTTTTGGTAAGCAGATATTATTTGGTTGATGAGATTCCAATTATAGGTTTTTAGTATCAGGGAAATATAGTGATAGTGAAACTAGGTGAGTTTCTGGTAGTCCGCGAGTTGTAGTGAGGATAGACGAGAACATTTGTTAGTTGCAGTTAAGAAGGGCATATATACCCACGTGTTGCAGTATAGACAGGTCATGGATCTGAAGGAAAGTTTTGAAGAATAATTGGATCAGTGATAATGACAGAGTTTGGAAGTGACAATAATAGAGGTTAGCAGTGACAATGAATTTGATTCAGTAATAGTGAGAGGTTGTCTACATTTGACATTTATATTTCAGGGTGGTTGGACGGGGCAAGGAAAGGTGGTTGTATCCACCTTCTTGTTGGAGCCGAAGAACCAAGGAGTTGGAGATTCCTTCAGGTTGGAGCTTGAGAATTAGGGGACTGGAGCCTTATTTCATTTGGAGCCAGAGAATTAGGGAGTTGGAGCTTCCCTCAGATTGGAACCTAAGAAACTAGGGGTTTGGAGGCTCCTTCTGGTTGGATCTGGAGAATTGGAATTTGGTGCTTCCTTGAATGTAATTCTTTGAGATATAATAAAAGCATTATGTGGTTTTCTCCCACATTGGGTTTCCACACAAATTACTGATGTATTGTGTATTGTGTGGATGTGTCTATTATTGTTCATTATGCACTGATAGATGTTAATGTTTATGATGCAATAATATATTGATGATGAACTGATGAACATTGTTGAATAAGTTAAAACAATATGCATTGTGGTTAAAAGGATTAATAAGTGGTATAAATTTCTCATTATTGATTCACCCCCCTCTTAGTAATCCAACACAAATATGGTTTTGAGATAAGATGTGTTTGTGGGA
Source organism: Picea glauca (assembly GCA_000966675.3). NCBI lineage: Eukaryota > Viridiplantae > Streptophyta > Pinopsida > Pinales > Pinaceae > Picea > Picea glauca. The sequence goes on from JZKD02S1673301.1 coordinate 435,773, forward strand.
AGTGTCCTTCTTAACATGTATGCAAAAAATGGGAACATAGATGTAGACAAAGTCTTTCACAAATTATGTAAACATGAAATGTCTCATGGAGTGCAATGACTATAGGATATGGACAACATGAACATGGTGTGGAGGATTTGAAACACTATTTCCAAAGGAAAAATATAGCAATTAAAGGAGACCATATTACATTTTCCAATAATCCCTTTTAATACATATTAGCCAAAATTAATTCCATAAATCCTTATAAATCTACTTACAGAAGACTACTTATACACATTTATGAGAGAAAATTTCAATTTATGTTAAAAAATAGTCATGCTAGAATTTAGTATTTGTCTACATGAAATTGAAATCTTTGCAACATTTTACATAAACATATTTTAATATGATATATTTAATATAATAGAAAATCAAAGTAGGTGTAGAAAAATAAAAATATCTTATATTACCTTGGGATTAATAATTCTTAACTCATTTCCTTTTTACTAAACAAAAGTGAAGAGATTTAGTGGAGTATCTCACACAATTTGAGTTGATTTTTTCTCAAAAGAACTTTACATTAATTTGTGAAATATGAAATTCTCTTTTTTAAAGAATTAAAGTTATATTATTTACAAATAAGAATTGAAGTTCAAAGTAGTAGGTATAAGGATTATAGAACAAAAATAAAGACATAAATGATAACATTAACTTTTCAAATTAGCTTACAATCAAGTCATTTAGTTGAAGTGGGAACAATTACAACAACCAATTCATATATTTTTTCATATAGATAAATTCTTGTAGAATATTTTTACCAAAATGTTGTGTTACCACTTTCCATCTAATTCTAATTCAAATTATAAGGGTTGTTATTTTATGCTTGATTTTCCTTTATTCTTGATATTTAAATTTATTGTAGCATGAATATGAAACATATGAATTAGCTCTATTTTCAGGAGAGGATCACTCCACCTACTATAGTATTTTTCCTCGAATGGATTTCCTCCTATTTTGTGTTCATATAGAAAAAATAAGCATTACTAAATGCATTAAGAAAATGAAATAAAAAAACAAATTTCATGAAATTTCTTTGTATACCCTTTAAAATCAATTGGAAACCATCTCATCGTTAAAGGAACATAATAACCAATACTATCATATTTCAATATGAAATAATGCATCTAAACATGAACTAATTTGGTAAAGACAAAGTAAATTATCTTTCTCCATATAGCAAGAAACCCAATGCTCCAACAAAATTATATAATTTCCAAATTATGGGTTTCATATAGTGAACATGATGAGGGAAAGTACTCTCTTTGAAATCATAACACAATAAAAAAAATCCTCACTATAAGGTATTTGAAGAAGAGAATCAAAATCTTAAATGTCATATCAATTAAATTACAATTGATTGATTTTTTTTATAAAGTTATTTTTAAACACGGGACGTATATCAAGAAATTACTTAGATACCAAATACAAAGTAAAAATTGCAACAAATAGTTTTACTATTTACTTCACAACATTATTTCCATCCATCCATAGGTATATCTAAATACAATTATAAAAATATAAAACATTGATTTCTTCAACTAAAACTATTTATACATAAATTTAATAAAAT
>JZKD02S1673301.1:437678-472955 GCA_000966675.3 Picea glauca
AAAAAAAAAAAAAAAAAAAATTCTTCACTTTTATGTAATCATGCACGGATGCAATTTATACATGGAATGAGATGGTGAAAGTTAAAACAAAGGTGAATTTGCATGAAAAAAAAAGAAAAAAAAGAATAGATAAGTGTTCTAGGAAGATATGCTAGCAAAATTGAAAAAGACTACATTCATCTATAACAACATTAACATCAGATATATATAGGTTCCACAATTCATTCAAACTGATAGTAATTACTCAATGGAATAAGGAGGTTTTATAGAAAAATCCTTTAAGGACTCTCTATGTAGGGCACACTTGAGATTTTAGTGCTTACCTACTAGCATGTGAGAAATATCACACGGTTTAACGCTCGAGTCTTCTTTATGCCAAAATTAATATGTCTTCTTATTTTATGCATGCCGTGTACCTTTATTTGCGGATAATCTATTTCCAAACACCTCCCACAAAATATTGTGAGTATAATTTAAGACATAATTTATTGCATTATGAATCAAACATTTTACTTAGATCTCTAGTAAAATGAGTTTGAGAAAAGTGATTCCCCATTCAAGGATTATATAATAGTTTATATTCTTCTAAAATGTAGTTGGGATGATCCCTTTGTACAAGACTCATACACATATCAAATGGCCCATCATATAGCACACTAAAACCTCTTTTTACATTTTTTTTATTGACAACTATGTTCAAGTAGAATAAGTTCCAAATTTCCCAAAACATTCGATCCCTAAAAGATTGCAAAGTAGAATAAGTTCCAAATTTGAAGTTATTGGGTGTAAGTATTTATTAAGAAAAAATTGTAATTTAAATACTTTCTATAGATGTGCAATATAGATGTGCAACAATGTAGTATATCTAGGGTGTAATATGGGGTATGTAGTATATCTAGGGGTAATATGGGGTATCTAGGGAGGTACATGTTAAATCCTAGGTCTACATTTTTTTTTTCTTTTCTTCCACTAGCCCATTCATCTGTCAACAATATAATTCTTGCTTTATTTCTTTTAGGTTTGTATCTTTTTTTTTTTTTTTTCCACTAGCTCATTCATTTGTCAATATAATTCTTGTTTAGTTTCTTTTCAATGGTGTGTTGAGTCATTTTGATTTGTTCTCATCTTCCTTTTGTTTTTCATCATTTTTTTCTCTTTACAAGGTTAATACATGTTAAGGTTTGAATTGAATAACACACATAACCATGGTTATATTATTAGTGGATTGCTAGCAGGTTAATCTAGGCCTTTGATGCAAAAGGACATTGATTGCAAGAATGTGTCTATTCTTGCAAACAACATAAAACATGATGTTTTGTTGGCTTTAACGTTCATAAAAAATATTTTTTTTTAATCAAGTTGTGTTGTTGCCTCACATACGTGTACATGTCCATGAGCACTCGAGTTCATGTGGGTTACGACCAGTTTGACTATCATTGCAGAATTTTTGCTAAGGGTCATGCAGGGTTGTGCCTTGAACTTTCATCATCATGGGATCATGTGTAATTATTGCTGCAGGTGGTAAAGGAAGCCAAATTAATGAATACATTCGGCTAGCATTTCCAGCAGAAGTAGTCAGAATGAAATGGTTTCTCTCCGAGAGCATTGGAAATTGAACAGAACATATCCACAGGGGATCGAACTATTCAAATTCGTTTAAGAAATTAGAGACGTTTTCATCAGGGAAGAATGGTTTGATTTTACTTGTGCTTTTAATGGGCACAACACTATAGTGGCCCTTCTCTTTGCACAAAATTTTGATGGGTTTCAGACCTAGCTCGGGCACACCAAAATTCATATTACATAACATTTTATTGAAATGCACTGTGCTCTCCCAGTCAGTGGGGAGAGATGGTTCAAAAAGGGAAAATTTCCAACTGAGCTCTACAACAAATTCCTGGGGGCAAAACACTAAAACCATGATTGGAGTTAGGGTATCTCAACTATTTGTATTAAATATGATTGGTGTGGCATCCTCACTGTATTCCAAAGGTATATTACAAGTGAAGGCTGTTTCTCGGTTGTGCACTGTTATCACCTTTGTTTCCTTATGGACTTAAGTGGTGACAAGGAATTAAAGCTCCCCTTGACTTGCTTAAAACTTTAATGAATATGTATAGAAGGGTCCAAAGTCACCCTGAATTTGTTCACATAATTTTATATCACTAGGGTTTTATAAAAATTTTGTTCCTCTTTGATTTAGATGAAATTGAAATGCCCTGGAAATATCTTCTATTTGTACAAGAATGAGGACAATAAATTGATCAACAACAGGATGAACATGAAGCTAATCGACAGTCTGAAGAGTAAAGGGACGTGGATAACCAATAAATCATGGTTTACCCTGAACCTGGGTGCTCCTCAAAAGATACCCAGAAGACTAGAAACAATAAAACTACACCTAAAAAAGGGGGAACTCGATCTAAAAGGGACAAATCAATTACTCCACAACAAGAAGAAACCCTTCGAAGGAAGTTAAGATAATCTACAACAAAAAAAAGAGAGAAGGAGAGAAACAAGGTTTGTATTAGAAAACAAGAGGAACAAGGCGCCCCACCAGGTCCATTGTCACCTAAGAATTTTGAATATGAGATTTTGACCACCACCATGCAACAAGATAAAACTCCTAGGAAAAAAATAAGGAGGCAAAAGAAAAATAAAAAACATAATCCCAATATTTTTGCAGCATAATTTGTGCATGTAGAAAACTTGATTAAGGAATCCCATGAAGGATAACAGAGTAGAAAAAGTAAAGGGAACCAAGACCCTAAAATGCCTAGTAAACCTAACATAAAAACCAGGATCACAAATCAATTGAGGCTAAATTAGAAAACACTATTTAATCCATCTTCAAAAGACCAACAACCCATAGTGATTTAGGATGAGGATACTGAAGGGGACATCTCTAGATTTTCCAATATGGAGGATATGGCTATCCACACATTGAAAAGAATGACAGGGGATAAGGAAAGGAAAAAATACAAAGTGGAGACCTCAGATATAAATTATGTTGTTGTGAAGACAAAGTACCCTGCAGACTTGGATTTAGAACAAAATGCAATGGACCTTGGCCTAGACTCTAAGCAGGACTCTGATGGCATAACCCTAGATACAAAGATGCTTCATGAGCAGGTTTCACATGATATCAAACCAAAGGTTGAAAGTGATAGAGGTATAGATGAAAACCACCAAGTACAAATTCTGAAGCAAAAAATTCATAGTTTATAGCAACAAAAGCAATATCTGGAAATGAAACACACTAAGCTACAAAATAAGTACCATAAGATACAAAAGAAGCATCAAAAAACATGTTTGTTCTTGAAAGAGATAATATAAGAGGTGTATTGTTGTCAAAAAAGAAAGGATTCGGGACTTATGCCAGCTGATCCACCTGTATTCCATTTTGATCTCTAGTTGGAATGTACATGGGAATACATGCACATTCACCTGCCAACTACAACTGTCAAAGGTTTTTGTTAGGATTTGTTCTACTTCAATTGTCAACAGTCGTTATAGTTGCACTTATAGAGTTTTTTTGTTTTAGTTCAAGATATTGTTGCCACGTGTAATAAGTGGTCATTTTATTTTGATATGAACCATATTTTTTGTTAAGTTCGAGTTGAAGGGAAGTCATGACTGATACTTCCAACCAAATACACTCAAGTCAAAGAAATGTTTCCAAGTTGTAATGAAGGAGTGACAATCAAGTTGTTTATAGAGTCTAGTTGTAATGTGAATTTGAACTTTTGTGTTAGATACTAGATAGATGGTTGAAACCCTCTTTTCTAGCGAGGAAAATCCCCCTATTACTATATTGGGTCAAGGTACAAGCAAAGCACTAACTTCCCTTAAAAGATAGTCCTATTCCTAAGCTACCCCAAAACTATCTAAACTGAAAGTCAAGAGAGAGGAAGGAAGATAAGTAGGTATACCTTTGGTCCTAACTTCCGGTGTAGACCTAATTCACCTTTGTAGCTTCCTGGATTACAGGTCTCCTCCCAAAGATGACCTACAAGAACACTTAGGAAAACAATGCTACAAATATACAATCTCTACTTGTTAGTTTCAATATTTAGATATAAGCATAGATTCATTAATTAATTGAAGTATAAATACATAATGTATTGAGTCATGAAAGAACTCTTTTATTCAATATGAAGATTAGAAAGATTAGAACCTTCTTATCGACAAACGCTCCATGAACCATGTCTGTGCTCCTCTTATTTCTTCTCCAAGTGCATCATTCCCATACTTTCCTCTCATAACCAACTGATCTATTGGGAAAATCAAAAGGGTTGTATAAGGAGAAATGGATGGAGGCGGAATGCTAAGGCCAGATCTTAGAAAGGGATGCAAATCTTGGGCTAGAAGGGGAAGGTATTTTGGAAGAGTTTCTTTGTTCTCTTGCTTGATGTTGTAAATGGGACCCCAAGACCTCTTTTTATATGAGAAAAATATGGTTATTCGGTTTGGGGATGGGATACAATGGGTGAAATGGTAGGGAAACCCTCAATATCCCATAAACTCCGCCGAATTCCTTACATCTATATATTTTTTGAAAATTTTGGAGGTCAACACGGGTTGTCTAGCATGTAGCTCACGTATGTACATGGGATAACTAGTATGCAGTTAGCATGTGTATGCTAGTTGTAGTTTAGGAGGGCGCATAGATGTTCCAAAAATGATTTTTTAAGAAGGATCCTCAGCAATAATTTGGAAAATTGTGTAAGTGGAAAGGACAATTCCATGTATGTGTTGGATTACTGAGAGGGGGGTGAATCAGTAATAGAGAAATTTAATCCTTTTTAACCAGAAAATGAAAGTATTATATCAATGTAGCATTATCATCCAATAGTTGCAAAGTAAATAAACAATGAACAAATGTGAAATCATACACATACATAGTACACCAACATTTTACGTGGAAACCCAAAGTGGGAGAAAACCACCGAATTTTTTTTCTTATGTGTATTTAATAATTATATTCATTGGAAGCACCAAATTCCTTTTTTTTCTAGCTACAACTAGAAGGAGGCTTGAACCCCCTAGTTTCTCAGGCTACAACCTGAGGGAAGCTCCAACTCCCCAATTCTCTGGCTACAACTAGAAGGAGGATACAACCCCCTATGTTCTATGGATACAACTGGAAGGTGGCTACAACCACTTCTCCTTGCCCTGTCCAACCACCATGTCATAGAAGTAGAATGATGGAACCACTGTCACACTATCACTATGAGATATACTATTGTAAACCTGTACCTATCAACCTACACCAAACAACTTGTAACAACATGTACCAAACAACCTATAATCAACCTATACCATAAACAAGTGCATCAATCATGCACAAAGATGTACCTCAACTTGTACCATCAATGAGTGCATCAACCATGCACCAAATATGTACCAATCATGCATCAAATACACATAAACTATGACTCATCAAGATGTTCCAACATCATCAACTATACACCTCATGTATGTGCCAACTCATCAACTACTTGTCTCAACCATGTACCCAACATGTACCTCAACCAAAATCCCTCATCAATTTCATCATCCAAATATGATTCATAACTCTGTAATAGACTTGGTGTATATTATCACATAACTGCAAACCTTCCTTAACTTTAACAACAAGAGACTAGCATTTTCATCAAACTTTACTTTAGTCTCACATGACTAATTTTGGATTAGCCAACAACCCTAACTTGAAATAATCATAACTATGTACATGTAATGAATAAAGATCTGAAAATAGTAGACATTGTTCTTCAGTGTCTTTTATGCAATTCCTCCAGGTTTCACTACTTGGAGCCTCTCAAAAAAGGAGTTATAGAAAAAATGGAATACCTTGTTGAATTTTGGCTTATTCTAGAGAGAGAACTTGTAGAGCGTGCATCGCACAGAATATTTGTTGTATGGATCTGAAAATTGTACACAAGATAATAAAAAATGTACTCCAACCAATACATTTGGTATTACTGAATTTGTATCTGTTATGAATAAGTTATGATGTTTTTACCCGAAACACCTATTTTAGACTAGTTTCAGTACTAGCCATAAACCATATTTTCCACGGAGTGTAACTCCAAAAATAAAACGATCCACAAAATGAAATTTTTATCACAACTACTTGGATATATTTTCTCAAAGAAATCCATATTTCACGTTCTGAATCATTCTATAAAACAAGTTATTGTGAAAATGGTGAGATGACCTGTAAAATAACATAATTTCGGAAACATCATCAAAATAATTTATCCTCCCTTGAATTTCAGCCTTCTTTACTTCACCTTCCCTTTGAAATTCACCTTAGATATCCTTTGGTTACCTCGATCACTTGTAGATATTCAATATGCTCAAGTGTAATTAAAATGATAGACCCTTTCCTCTTATTTATACTTTTATGTAGCTTCCTCAAGGGGTTACCTTCTAACCATCTTAAACCACTTTCCTTATTTTAGGGCTAACCCACTTCTAACCACTTGTCCACTTAATAATTTCTCCATTAAATTTATTATTTAAATAATTTCTTTTGTATCCACTTTGACTTATAGTACACTCATCACTTCACTTTATTATTTAAATAATTTCTTCCTTGCAACCACTTTGACTTCTTTGACCTTTTGGTGCTTCTAGATGACTCATGAGGGTTCTCCAACTTCACATGGCCATAACTCTCTAACCGTGAGGCGTTATGTGGTGTTCCACATACCACCGAAAATGGAATGACATGTACTATCCATATAGAATAGTCTTACCTGAAAATATATCAAAACTCATACCATTATCCATCAAACAAACTTGGGTCCATTACCCAAAATTTTGTGCTACCAGAATTTTCCACTGGACTTTCTTCAAGGGTTGACATCAATGAAAACCAAACCAAATAATCAATAGTATGCATAGGTAGGGAATTTTTGGACTATAGCAAATGCCCCCTAATGTGTGATGTCATAAGAGAAATTGATGTCAGAAATACATTACAATATCTTTACCAGTGGGAAGGCACAAAATCGAGTGAGCTTGAGACCAAATTTCAGGAGTGTGCCATTTGAAAAGTAATAATAATATTTTCAAGGTGGGCATACCCATGCTCAGGATGAACTAATCATGGCTTCCAATCAAGTACACTGTAGATCCATGTCATTAAAATTTGCATATAAAGTGTAGCCGCGAGCAATACACAACAGATCTACATCAAAATCATTTCATGATATTTAAGTACAATATAATATGGATCTTCAAGAATCTTTGATGCCTGCAGCCGGATACTAGGACTTCATAGCTCGAGAAACAAATTCAAGATATTTAACAAAATAGGTAGGAGTACATTAGGAATGTAAGACTCACTACTCTAAGGTCTTCGACATGTCATCAGGGAAATACTATAGGATCTCGATCATCAAACATATAACTTCATCAATTTTGAATATGGACTTGATTGGACTCTTGGGATGGATGACTCATTAAATTTAAGAGAACAAATACAGAATGGCTGACTTAGTCTGGATAAAACTTCCCTTGGACAAAAGTACAAAAAATGATGAGACTTAGACAATGTAATATTGACCTAAGACTGTGATACAGGAGGCACCACAAACTCTCCATATGTTTGGAAGAATAACCAAACGGAAGAGGACACAACTCTATGTAGCGAGACAAACTTCCTAAAGTCATACTAAATCCCAATGATTGGCGAACAAATGGAATGATGTTCTTTGTCCAAGGGGAAAAATCTTGTTGCGGAATAAAGGAGAATGTATATCCCGTCCCCTCTTTTTGGAATATTTGTTTTTTTTTTATTTTTCAAATTTTAACAAGCTTCAAAAAGAATAAAATAATGCTACTCTACAAAGGAGGAATGAATTTCCTGGGAAATAAAATTGGTTCCAAGCGCATGTAACATATTGTTGCTCAGGGAAAGGATACATGTGCAAGATAAGGACACTCGAAAAACTTCCTCCATGGTATTGAGGAAAAGATATGAAATGATCTTACTCAATCATTTTCAGATCTTGCTTGGCTAAAGAAAGATAGATGAGAATATCACCCTATTTTTATAGCCATCAAAATTAATATCCTAACTCACAAGTATCGATTACAAGTGCTTAGGCTGGTTTTTTAATAAATAGAAGCGTGTTGAAAAATTCATTATTTATATGATTTTCTGAACATAACAAATGTTGAAATAAATATAGATATAGAAGTAAAGACACCAAGTCAATAATCAAAATAGAGAGACATAAAGGAATCCTTTATTTCATTCCAATTCATCAAAGAATCGTTCTCTTTACAAAATTTCTTGAGGAAGTTTTGGACCAAAGTCAAACTTAGACGTCCCTGATGAAACATACAAAAGGACTTCTGACAGAAATTAAAAAAATGAACTTTAAAAGTTGGATCATCTTGCTACAAATTGTTTCCCACTCGACTCTACAAAATAGCCTTTATCAGTCATGAAGTCTAATTCACAAATAGACAAGTCTACACAGAATATCAAAGATAGATCAACACCTTTGAAAAACAAGTGTCTGAATGATGTAATTCAACCCTGAATCTTGTTGTCTACAATAGGACCCTGCTATCATAAAAAATAATTAGGCTTCTAATGAATTAAGGAATGAATGAAAAATGAATTATCTCAACAAAACTCAAAGAGAAAACCTTAGTGTGCTTCTCTTTCTATTCTCTCCTCCTGTTCCTCCCTTTCCTTTTTCCTTTAATAAAATTAGAATGGGTTGGAGTAGTTGAACTACTTCCTTAGTTAAGTTAAATAAAACTCAACCAACTTTTTAGTTAAGGGGGAAAAGTAATAAAATCATAATAAGGGTTTTAAATAAATAATAACTAGTAGGTGGGACCCCTTGTGACTCCCTTTAGTTTTCTAACAATGATAACACAACTATTTAAGCAAACAAAACATCCCTCCTTGTGACTCCCATCATCATTTTAATACTTTGACAATTTATATCAATGATAATTGAAATTATTTCCAAAATATATATTACCCATATATCCAAAAATAGTGTGTTGTCCAAAATTTCAGAAGTCAACTGTTCTAAAAAAAATAAAAATAAAAACTTAAAATCCATATTTTCCACTCTGAGAGGCAATCTTTCCCTTGTTGTTGTTGTCACCTTTTGATCTCTTCGAATTTTCCTTAGGTTGTGTGGAGCCTTTAGGACCGATCTCACTGATCACATGAGAGCAATCATCTCTCAAATGCATACGGGAGGACACAGATTTATCATAGTCATTTGAGGGTGAGGAAGGGGCATCAATGTCTTTTCCTTTGTTAGGAGCATGGTGGGCCTCGGTTTTAAACCTTTTTCTTTCATGGGAAGAATGAATTGTTGAGTGGAAAGGGGCATCTTGGACAATTTGATTGATGGGCGGGGGACTAGGTAAAGACAAGTTAGGCCAACCACTATGTTGGGAGACTATCGGGTGGACAATTTCTTGTCATGCATTGTTTTCGGGGACTTTAGGTTGTAGTGTGACATGAGGAGGAATGGAAATTATAGGGACCTATGGGGCTTGGAAGGGAGGCCTTTCGGTCCTAGGTTGGACCACTCCTTTCCCAATCCAGTTAAAAAACCCAACTTGAAATAGTTGGCCTAACTCTTGTGAGTCTGCATCAAAGTGTATAGAGAATCTTGGCCTTCTAGGGCCCCTGTTCCAATTACCGCTTCCTCAGTTACCTCTTCCATGGCTACATCTACTGAAAAAAGCTCATTCTTGTATGCATAATTGATTAGCAAATAGTTTCTTTAACAACAATACATGACAACTCTTTTAAAATATGAAATAAAATTTGTCTCAACAACATATCAGACTCATGCAATCCAATCTATACAAATTGTTTAGTAGTTGTCAATGAGCAGGGGGTCAACAAGGGTTATGGTATATGCGATGGGTTGTAGTGAGCGAAAAAGTGTTGAAATGAGGGGGGGAAGATCATGATTACTGCTCACAGACATCAAACAATCAACTCTGTCGTAAAAAAAAAGAATATATCACTGTAATTCATCCCTGTGTGATCTCTTAAACCGTCATAATACAAAGTTGTCCTTAACTGTAATTAAATTTTAGGAACAGGGAGTGGATAATGAATACGGGAAGGCGAGGGGATTGTAATGTGCGAAAAGTGAAATAACGGTAGGGAAAAAAGTGAATATTGTTTGTAAAATCAATTAAGTAATCCATAAAACAATTCTATATTTAATGAAAATGATCCAGCACCAACTAAACAATTATTTTGATCAATTAAACAATTATTGTGTGTTAACACAGTGTCATCATACTTAAAATCAATATGCCTTTAAAACATCCTGTATAAATAATCATGTTTCCTCTCATTTCTTCCATTTTATACTTAAAACAAAATTCCAATGAACACACAATCATTATTATTTAACTCTGTTCAGAAAGTATCAACCACTGTCCATAAATTTCAAATCCTTAAATCAAACATAGACACATGTCTTTCAAAATTTGAATAGACTCTTTTAAAACTTGAATGATTCCATTCTTAACCAATGGATTTGCAATGAAATCATAATGTTAAAACCATGTGCTTCATTTTTGTTGGTGCAATCAAATAGAACGATGCATGATGTCTCCATAACCATACCCAGAGAACAACCAAGTCTCTAACATCAAATTTCCAATTTGTAATGATCCCGATCGGGACATATTAAATGCATAACAACCACACAACTCAATTTATACCACATTGTAGGAATACACAGACCACGCAAAAAGAGGCATCTTTGTCACTGTACATATCTAATTACTCACAATCAAACCATAAAACAATGTTGAGCTATCAATTGAACTATCATAATAAAAGAATGCAGCGACCATAAACCAATAATCATTTCTGATTAAAACTGTGTAATCAACCCGATCAACAGAGACGATCCAATAATCAAAACCACTGTCAACGTTATTCCCCAATTCAAGACAGTGAACAAGATACCCAATAGGGTGTAACTGGTTCAATTTATCAAAATCGGGCTCTGAATAATCAAGGGTTCGCTTGGTGGAACCAACACAGGGAGACTGGGGGTCGACCTTGTCAACAGTAGGTGAGAATCCCTTAATACAAGCAAGGTGGAACCACACACATTATAACCCTTATCTTGTATGATAGGGTGACATTTCGATACAAGTAGGAGAGACTATGAATAGAGGATTAGAGGTTTCTTACTGGCCAGTAAACAAAACCGAGAACACGCAGGGGCATAACCCTCATTGTTTTATCCAAAATCTGAATAATGTTGATAGAAATGCAGAGCCCAGGTAATAGCAACCAACCCTAAAGCAAGCCTCTTGACATAATAGCCACCATAACCAACCGTGTAGATACCAATAACATAAAACAAGCCCACGACTAGGTGGAAAATGATATGTATTGACCCAAAGGTGTTTCAAATCATACACAACAACCACATAACACCAATTATGACTGGGTGTGGTTACAAATACTATGAGGAGACAGCCAACAGGTCCAAACAGAATGCAAATATTCAACAAAAACCCATAGAGACAACAAAGGGCCATCACAAGTTCCACCACACAGAACAGTCAATGAAATCACAAATTCAACCATCAAAATTTCCATTTGCAACAAATAACAAAAAAATTCATTCCAGAGAAATACCATGAGTTTACACAGTTTATAACATCAAGAAAGACATAGAACAATACATCACCGAGCCAACATTTATTTCATAATAGACCAAGTTCAAGGATGGGCAAAAAAAAAACACTTGTAACCAAATGGCCTTAAAAATGCGAGCTTGCTCGAGCAGTTCCTTCCTTGCTTGAATATCGTAGCTTAACCACAGAGAAAATCAAATGAACAATAACCAAGCTAGGGTGATGACCAGTGGGAGAATTATGGAGTGACGTGCAGTAAATGCACATCGCTTCCATCCTCTCCTCATTCAATTATGTAGTACACACCAGCCAACCAACATTAACCCATGCCATTAATCCATGCATCGAAACTTGCATACATTACTTGCCAAATGAACCACCCAATCCATATTAACCATTGCAAAAACCATACTATAACATATATCACATGTGCTCCATATAACTAAATAAAAATCGGATATCCACTAACATTGCTAGTTAGGACTATCATCAATTTATTCAATTTCAATTGCATATAGTATAGCATAGCATAGTTTCCTTTCTTAGATATATTCCATATTGCTTTTATCTCTTGTTATGATTAACATGCGTCTTGTGCAGGTGTAACATGTAATAAATCATGGCGCCAATAGCATGTAATTCTAGTGAACACAAACCATTTATAACATGGAATTTAGAGCTTAGAGTAATGAAATCAACACATAAAATCCATTATCCATCTACCATTTGTCATAAATAAAACCAAGATTTCATCATCAATCATGCAGAATCCTATAAGCATCATCGAAATAGTAGCATAAATGTGTAATAAGAACCTAATTTGATCCTCCAATCTACAAGGGAGTCCCACCACTAGTATTATATATCATTAGCTTAGTTTAAATAATAGGCTTAGCAATAATTTGTGGGTGAAATCCTCGTTGCGATTTTAATCGTTAACAAATTGGTGACTCCACAGGGAAATGTGTTTCCAATATATTAAGAACTCAAAACACATGGTTTCATAGACCAAGAACAATAGATCAAGAAGATATAACCAGAATGATTATGCAACAGGGGGAAGTGAGCAGATTTAATGAAAAAATGACCGGAAATTTTGGAATAACTCAAGAAAAATGTTAAGTATGAGGAGGGTTATCCATGTATGCATAATCATTAAACTAGAATTTGCTCTTACTTCAAGGAGAAAAATTTATGGACTTGCTCTTTTAACTCTCAAATGGACGAAGAAATGGAAAGCAAAAGCAGGATATAACCAATTTCTTTATAAGACAACAATGAAAGAAGATAACAAATTCAAGTGTGCTTTCAGGGGAAACATCGTAAAAGCTATGTAATCTTGATTTTTACTGACTAACAATATCTTGCAGGAGTGTCACTATGGCAGAAATGATCCAACAACTTATTCTTGACCAAAATCAACTAAAATATGAAAAGTAATAAAAATCATGACATAAATGAGATTACAAAATTTTAAATAACAGAAATCAAATAATAGAATTTGCAAAAGCATCACTAAATATATTAAGAACAAAAGAAGAAATCAAATGACATAATTTTCAAAAGCAATATGAAAACTATTAAAAAGAAAGAAGAAATCAACTATTGTAAAGCATAAATGAAAAACAGTGAAAAAATGAAAGCGGAACTAGACTACTAATATATAGAAAATCTAAACAACATTAAAACTTTTCAAGATGGCTACACGTAGTGTTTTAAGTGAGAACTGTTAGTGCTATAGGAAAACAATTGATCTTGCAAATCCTTTAGAATGTAAGAATTAGTACCCAGGAAAAAAACAATCTTGAAAGGACCCAACCATAACTTTTAAAATTTTGAATATCTTCCTCTATCAGTGTGTGTTGAATCTCACATCAGTACCTTCTCATTGACTTTAAATTTGATAGTTTTGACACTCTTGTTGAAATACTTCTTAACCATCTGTTGTCTCCTTTTTATATTATCCAGGGAAAACATCCTTTGCTCCTCTAAATCTAGCAGTGCATTTATTCTTTGTGAAACATCACAAGAATTTAATTCTTCGATTTGTAGCATCAACATTAAGGAATATATTTCCAACTCAGTAGGCATGATGGATTCTTGACCATACACAAGATGGAAAGGAGTGCAACCAGTTCTTACCTTGGCGGTAGTTCGATCTGCCTAAAGGGCATAAGTGAGGAGAGTGTGCCATTGACGAGGCTTATCTTCAATGAGCCTTTTGACGATTCTCACCAGATTTTTGTTGGTAGACTTAGCCTGCCCATTTCCTTGGGGATAGTAAGCTGATGAGGTGAAATGTTTAACCCCCAATTTAGCTAAAAATTGGGTCAGCTTAGCAGAAATGAAAGTGGAACCATTGTCTGTAATAATTTTCAATGGAAGACCAAATATGGAAAAGATGTTATTTTCAAGGAAACAAATTACCTGATCATCTGTTGAATTCTTAAGTAGGACAAATTCAACCCATTTTGTAAAATAGTATATGGATGTCAAAATAAAAGCTTGTTCTAGTGAATATGGAGGATTAATAGGACCAATAAAATCTAATCCCCACTTTGAAAAGGGAAAGTATGGGAGGACATGTTGCAATGGCAGGGCTGAAAGGTGTTCTTTCCTAGCAAATTTTTGGCACTTGTCACAAGATCTCGAAAAAAAATAAGAGTCACGAAAGATTGAAGGCCAATAATATCATTTTCTAATAATATTGAAAGCAGTGGTTTAAGCAGAAAAATGACCTCCTACATGAATTATAGAATTTTAAGAACCATGAGTTTCTTGCAACAATTTATGTGTGTCTTCATCGTTTACACAAAGAATAAACAAACCATCAACAAATCTTCGAAATAAGAAGTCTCCCATAATGACATATCTTGCAAATTCAAGACAAATTCTTCTTCTTTGATGAGTGTCTAACTTTTTTGGGCATATTTGGTTTTGTAAGTAGTAAACTAAATTATTATACTAGGGATGTTCAAACACAAGAAGGATCTGGTTATCAATGTAAAAAAGTGATGACATGGAACTATCTTGTTCATCAATTTCTTCACTGTTCTTAGCATGCTAAGCTAAATGAAGGGATAAGTTACATCCCTTGATAGTGGTAGAAGTCATGATATTCAAATAATGCTCTTGGATCTTTGCAAGCCATTGTGCAAACTTCCCTGAAAGATATGTCTGTGAGAGAAAAAACTTGACAGCATGTAAAGTGACTTCTACCAATGTATGCTTACTTAGGATGAAGTGGCGAAACTTTTCAACAACTTTAACAAGAGAGAAAGCATGTTTCTCAATAAAAGAATATTTAAATTCATCATCAAACATTCTTTGACTCATGTAAGCCAATGGTTTTTCATTACCTTGGTCATCATTTTTCATAAGGAAAGAAGAAACGGCTTCCTTGGTAGCATTAGTATATATTGTGAATTCCTTCTCAAAATCCAGTTTCACCAAAACCAATGTGGAACTGATTTCTTTATTGATTCCTACAAAAGCATTTTTGACATCATTTGTCCAAGAAAAAGAACGATCTTGCTTAATAAGATTATGAATTGGTTTAACCATCATAACAAAATATGGAACAAACCTGCGGACGAAGTTAATACCCCCCATAAAAGATTGAACCTCCTTCTTGGAAGTGGGATCAGGCATATTAAGGATGGTAGCAATCCTTTTAGGATCAATGCTTATTCTTGAATCAGAGATAATGTGTCCAAGGAGCTTGCCCTCGGTAACGCCGAAAATGGACTTAGAAGTAGTTAGAGAAATGCCAAATTTCCTACATTGCATGAGAACTCTTTTTAGATGACCAAAATGATCTAATCATATTTTAGAGTACACCGTTAAGTCATCATGGTAGATATGAATGATATTAATGATCAAATCATCAAAATATATTTGCATAGCTCTTTGAAAAGTGGAACCTGCATTAGATAATCCAAAGGGCATATGCTCATAAGAAAAGGTACCCTAACAAGTAATAAAGGTGGGTTTGTATTTATTTGCCCTTTTTAACTTGATTTGATTGTAACTGGAAAACTCATCAAGTAAGGACACCATCTGTGACCCTACGACTTGCTACAAAATCATTTCCATGTTAGGGAGAGGAAAGTATATTTTATACTAGCTCCATTTAATGCGCGAAAATCAATGCATAATCTGATTTGACTAGTTGGTTTCCGAGCAGAAACCAAATTGGAAACCCATTCATAATATTTGATCATAAAGATGATTCCAACCTTCAAGATTTTTTCCAACTCCTTTCGAATAGTTTCTTACAGTGCAGGGTTGATAGGTATTTGTTTTTTCCTAACTGGTTTTATGCCTTCCTTGATGGGGATGGCATGTTGTATAAGACCAAGATCAAAACCACGAAGATCCTCATAAGACCAAGAAAAAACATCTTGAAATTCATCGAATAGCTTGGAAAAATTCATTTTTTCTTCATTAGAACATTGGGCACCTATTTTAACATTCTTTCAAGACTCAGGTGTCCAAATGTTCAAGGAGATGGTTTCACCCACCTTCCTTTTCGACTCCTCTTCTTTCTGTTTCTCTTTATTGCCTACATCACTCGATGAAAATGAACTCTCTAGAGGAATCAAACCCTTAGGAATCTTGTTATATTCTATGGATATAATTTCCATTGGATTATAAGGTTCATTTTGAATGAAAGAACAGATGCTCTCATCGTTAGGGAAGACTTTCCAAGATTCTATATTGTTAGGGATATGTGGACGATATAGAAATTGAAAAGTATAATCAGGTATGTGTGGTAGAAGTTGTTGATTGGGGGAAGCTGCAGAAAAAACTAACTAATCGGCCATTGAGTTCAATTCCCTCTTAACATGAGTGATGTTGAAAGATAATAGCTTTGAGATAAGTGTCCAAACAGTTTGGGTGTATCATTTCATCAAATTGTTTCTCAAAGAGTAAATATTACGTACAAGGCTCACAACAAGCTTGGAATATCCAAAAACTGAAAGGTGAACGCAACCAAGATTATAGGCGTTTTCAATGCCTAATAATAAATCTTCAAATTCAGTGACATTGTTCGTGCAAGAAAACTCCAACCTATAAGAAAAGTTATGGATTTTTCCTACATGAGAAATCAAGATAATGCCAGCTCTGTTACCTTCATTAGATCATGAACCATCAAAGTGCATGTGCCACATACCATCATCCAAATCAATTTGTTCCAAGTGAATTCTATCCTCCTTAGCAAAGATGGAATACGCCCCTAGGTCCTCTTCGATATAGTTCACATTAGGTTGTGGGACACTTTCTATGTAAGGTTAAATCCTTCCCTCTCTAAGGAATATAATGTTTTTACCATTCCGAGGAATGGATAAGTGTGTCCTATCGAGTGAGAGGTATCCACCTGTCAAATCTTTCCAATATCTTCCTAAGATGATTGAGTAATTTATTACCGGCATATCAATTACCTGAATACTAAGGGTCATCCTTATTTCAGGGTGTGCACACAAAACTAAGGTAACATCTTTAATATCGCCTATGGTTGTTTGTTGTAGACTATTATAGGAGAGCATGCTTCTAGTGTTTTCATTTGTACAAGACAAGCCTAGCTCCTCCATAATAATATTCGACATCACACTTGGGCCCGAACTGCCATCAATGAGGTAACAATAGGTGATCTGATCCATAATATTTATAAAAATATAAAAAAGGGAATTTTTTATAGGGTATCTAAATTTATGTACACCTAATTTGTTTACAGACAAATCCTCTGCATTTACCTCTTCAGAGAGGTTGTCTACAACAGAAGATTTTCCTTCCATGAATTTTTATATATGCCTCTGTTGTTTAGGGATGGCAACCATCTCCAGAAGGGTTGCATTTTCTTTGATGTTGGCCAACTGATTCAAAATATTGTATTTGGAAGAGGGTAGAGGGGAGGTAATTCCTTGACTATTAGGAACTTTAGGAACCTGAACAGTAGCAGCTAGTGAGGATGAGCTTGGGATAGAAGGATTGCGGGGAGGATCATATTTTCCTTTGGGAGCATAGGATTTGTTCCTAGTATTGATGATCATGACATCTTCTTGCTCTACAAAATCTAGGACAACGATTATAGTTTCTGGTCTTTTACCAAAGATCTTATCTCTAGCGCTCTTCCTTACCTCACAAGTGGCTTCCTTGTGGTGTTCCTCACAAAAGTTACACCAATTCCAAGGCATGCTAGCTTTAGGATAAAAATTGTTTTCAATTGGATTTCTAAATGTCGATGCAAAAGAGGATGAAGATACAAGGGTGAGAGGGGAGACATTTCCCTTCCTCTCATATGCTATCATACGATGATTCATATCTTGTACTAGTTGTAGGAGGGTGAACATGTATGTTTGTTTAACCGATTCTCCCTGAGGAAGATATGTTCTTTCAAGTTGTTCTTCATACTCTAAACAAGTATGCAGAGCGTAACCGAGGTTATCAATGGATTTTTCCTCAAGCCTATGACGATATGGGGAAGGTAATGCATTATAGTAATTCATGAAAGCGATTTGGTTCTGAGGTCGAATGAGTTCTAGGATTTGACTGTATAACTTAGTGAAACGTAAGTTGAAGGAATTGGTGGTATCAACATTCTTATAGGCGAAGTTATTGTACTCCTGTAACTACTCATTTGGGCTTTTAGATTGCCCATAGGTGTATTTAAACCAATAGACTAACTCCTCCCAAGTAGACAAAATCTTAGGAGGAAGTTCAAATAAATCGGGTGCATCCTTTCCTTACAAGGAATTGACTAATAAGCACATGCAAGTATCATTGTCATTGGGTCCTATGTTGTGACAGGCATTAGAAAATGCCACTAGGTGTTCATTTGTAGTGATAGTGTTATTCCCTGAAAACCTAGGAAGATGCTCTTTGAATTTAGGAAGTGGACAAGTATCAAGTGCTAGGTTAAGAGGAGAGGAAACATGCCATGATGTGGATGTGGCATCTTCTTCAAACTGAAAAAGACCATACTTTATAATGAATTTGGTGGGGTTGGTGGTAGATTGGACAGGGATATGGTGGCTATATAAGCTACAAATCACTGATGAAGTTGAATACTGAGAGGAGGAAGAACTTCCAGTGCCACCAAATCCACCACTAGATGTCATCTTGTAGATGATAGGTAAGGGAGAGAAATACGATCTGGATGAATCAGACAAAGTTTTCCTTAGAGAAATTTGTTGGGTAGATAACACAACATTTCTTCTTCCTATTTCAGCAATAGGATTAATTTCAGGTGATAAGCCTCTTCTTCTCTTAGAAACACAAGATTCTAAGGACATGAGAAGAATACCAAAGATAAAGAAACAAGAAGGTTATTGTTGATTTCTAGGCTGTCTGCATCTAGCTTCCCAACGTTCTTGGGCACTAATATCTCGTTCAATTGCTACCCATGAATGATTAAGCTCAGCCCGAGTATTAGAAATGTCTAAAATGGTGTTAAACAGATTCAAAGCAATGATGGTATGCTATTCAAGACCGGGCTTAATATTGGGCCACCTTGCAACAGGTACAGTCATTAAGAAATAAAACAATCAAAGATTCAATAACAGAAAAATAGATGTATTCGATGCTAATCAAGCATAAAAAATAACTAGAGAGATATTGAAGATCTCCCTAGTATGGTCGCCAAATAAATGTTGAGGAAAATATATGAAATGATCTTACCCAAAAATTTTCATATCCTACTTGGCTAAAGCAAGATAGACGATAATATCACCCTATGTTTATAGCCATCAAAATTAATATCCTAACTCACAAGTATCAATTACAAGTGCTTAGGTTGGTTTTTTTATAAATAAAAGCTTGCTGAAAAATTCATTATTTATATGATTCTTTGAACATAACAGATTTTGAAAAAAATATAGAGACAGAAGTAAAGACACCAAGTCAATAATCAAAACAGATGAGACATAAAGAAATCCTTTATTTCATTCCAATATATCAAATAATCGTTCTCTTTACAAAATTTCATGAGGAAGTTTTGGACCAAAGTCAAATGTAGACGTCCCCGATGAAACATACAAAAGTACTTCTAACAGAAAGTAAAAAACTGAATTTTAAAAGCTGGATCATGTTACCACATATTTCTTCCACTCGACTCTTTAAAATATCCTTTGTCAGTCATGAAATCTAATTCACAAACAAACAAGTCTACACAGACTATCAAAGATAGATCAACACCTCTGAAAAACAAATGTCTGAATGATGTAATTCCGCCCTAAATCTTGTTGTCTACAATAGTACCCTAGCATCATAAAAAATAATTAGGCTTCTAATGAATTAAGGAATGAATGAAAATTGAATTATCTCAACAAAAATCAAAGAGAAAACCTTAGTGTGCTTCTCCTTCTATTCTCTCCTCATGTTCCTCCCTTTCCTTTTTCCTTCAAGCATTAGAATTGGTTGGAGTAGTGAACTACTTCATTAGTTAATTTAACTAAAACTCAACCAACTTATTAGTTAAGGGGGAAAAGTAATAAAATCATAAAAAGGGTTTTAAATAAATAATAACTAGTAGGTGGTGTTAGCACTGAGAGTCACCCTCAGATTGCGAGAGAATAAGCCCAATACCCATCAAAATGTTTGGCGGATGTTGGTTTTATGAGTGGACGTCAAATGGACAAAACTCAGTACAAGAATGATTTTAATACAGGAATTGGACAAGAAATGCATAGGGAAGTGAGGGCCTCATTAAATTCAGTCAGTGATTTGAGTTTAAGTATGAGCATAAGGAAGACTTAGTGAGAGAGGTGGATGAGACTGCTATGGGCATCCAACCTTCATGCATCTCAGTGAAGAAAAACGCATGCTCAAGAGCATTCTTGAACTCAAGTTTCAGATAGTGAAATATGTCACAGGAACATAATGATCAAACCTACATCACAATGAAACTACAACAACTCAACTGGATCCTCCATGTCCGAGCCTTTCAATGTAAGGGGGAAATAAGGTAACAAGGGAACTGTCTAAAACTGGTCACAACAATGTTGTAATTAAACCTACATTACAATAGAACTAAAACCCTCGATTGGATCCTCCATGCCTGAGTGTTTTAGCACAATTTTTACAAAGATATGAGAGAAGATGACTTCTATTAATACGAAAGTCTCAAATTTGATACATAACCAGAGAACAATTTTGACATCAAAATATTACAAAATAGGGATCTCTGCTCAACCATTTGACCCCCCTTAACAACACATCAAACTGATCTATTTATACTTAGACCTGTCCAATACTTCCAGGAGTATGATCTAGAAACTCCATTCAAAGCTTTGCGTCTGAGCAGTCCTCTATCAAACTGGGTATGTTTCCCTCTGTCAAACGAAACCAGGTTTAGGGAGGACCTGGAAAAAAATGACCATCATTGTACCTATTGGGGTCTGGTATATCGTTTAGATTTACCACCTAATGCATTTAATTTTTCAACCTAGGGGCTTGGAATTTTTATAGGCTACTGTGCACTGTATGTGAAGACTGTTCTTCTTTCAATATTGATCATGGAAGTAAACTATCATTCCAGTAAAATAAAGAACATAAACTAGATTACTGGTGATGAAACATAAATAAATGTAACATTCAAATAAAGAAGGAAATTTGTAAATGAAGCATAACACACAAATCTAATAGATTCCACACAAAACCACAACAAAATTGTATCATAGGCTGACAACACCTGACCAGAAGAGCGGTCCCAACTCCCCGATCAGGGCTGCGGTGAAATAACTGCCATGAAAACTCGGAAACTCAAAAGAAACTTGATTTTCATTAAATAAACAGAATTGCATAGGTTGCAGTCTTGATACAGGACAACTCTTAGCTATCTGACCGATTGGATAATCTTTCTCTATCTCTATTTGGCCTTTTATACAATTCATGGAGCACAAAGCATCCCAATATTAGGGTAACAACAATTCCTAAAAATACACAAAGGCTGAACCGATTAACAAAACCTAATGTTGGACCATGGAACAGGTCCTCTTTTGCACCTTCAACCCGCGAACTCCGCTAAATCCTTGACCGAATCATCTTTCCAGATTGTCTTTTCTCTGTTCCTGTGAGATTTCAGAGATTAGTGATTCTCTTTGGTAAACCCCCAACCAATCTCTAACATTTTTGAACTAATACACACAATGACATAATAGATATGCATTCTTACCCTTGTGGTTACACACAATATCTCAAGGAATATAGAAATGGAGGTAAATAAGGATAGCAAAAGGTGGTAGAAAACAAGTAATTTCATCGGCCAACATCTCCCCCAAAATTTAGTCATGTGCACGTCCTCGTGTAGGCTGTCGCTTTCGTAGATATGGGTTGGAACCTCAATGTTAGGCATGAAGTTCTGCTATGTCATATGCCCCAACCATATCTTTCCCTGGAAACTTATATCCCCTAGTCAATATTATATCCTTCCACCATTCTCCCTAGACTTTGTAATCAGGTTGATATTGATCAAGTGGCATCCAGATGATGGGGAATGAAAATCTCAAACCTAGCAATCGAAACCCACAAAACCTCGTACATGCTATATACCTAGATATTATTTCCATGGCTTTGCAAAAATTGGGAGCCCCAAATGCTTCCCGTTCCCTGATAGTAGGTGGTGATAAGGCCCATATCTAGTCATAGTTTTCAAGTGCCTCTTCCTTGCAATAGGTCAACTATTTTATGCAAATCGCAGCACACCATTGTTGTGTAGTTTCCATATTCTATGGCCAATTGGGAATCCATTTGAAATAGTTATGTTTTTTGATGTTCTGTGTAACTTGAAAGTTCTCCATTCTAAACTAAAGGGGTCTATGTACCTGATTTTCCTCGAAATAATCAAGTTCCTTCTTCCACTTCACCTGGTTAATGGTGTAGAAAAGGAAGTCCCTCAATTGGACATCTCCCACATAAGGAACTAGATTGAATTTTTTATCATCTCTTAGCAGGTAGTTGTGCATGTATAGTTCACACATGAGATGTTGTGTGAGGATGTCATGACTTCTCAAAGTCCTAAGAAAATGTATGGGGTATTTAATATTATAAACCATCTCCTGGTAAATACATTCCATACAGATAAATAAATATTGTTCATGAAGGAACAATGCATAGCTGAGGGAAGGGGAGAAGCACGTTACTACCTCCTGGGTGATATCATGCATTTCCTGTTTTTCATCTCTTAACCTTTGTATCTGTTCCTCTAGCTCTGTAATATTTTCCTTATGTTTCTTTCCCTTGTTCTTCTTTTCTTCCAACTTTTCCTCATAATCAACAATGACTCTAGTAGCCTACTCCCTTACGTCTTTCAATGTCCTTAGGTGCACTGAGGAAGGTACAAATCCTTTATGAAACTGAGCTACAATTTTCTTCCACTTCTATATCTCAACTTTCAACAAAAATACATGAGCTTCAGTTGTATATGTCATTGGCTCAACTTGAGTACATGTTGTTAGTGTGGAAGCGTGAAAAATAGGCTCAGTCTCAGTGGCTACAGGTACTATAGAGATGTCCAATATAGGCTCGGTCTGAGTAGCTATTGTATGCAACATAAACTTAGTTTGAGTAGTTGTTGTTACTCTGGGAATATCGAAAGTTTGAGTAGTTGTCGATACTGTGGGAGTATCGACAGTTTGGGTAGCTGCCAAAATAGTCTCCTTGACATTTCTCCTCACTTCTTCCTTGGAAATTCTTTTGTATCTTCGTGCTCATTTATTCAGGTGGAGCACCTGCTTATTTAGCTTGTCATTATCAATCCTCAATTGCAGACTTTCTCTAAAGGTTGTCCTATAACGGTCATGAATAAGGGTTCTTCTCCTTGCACAAAATTCAATAAATCCTTGTTTGACAGGAATTCCTTTAGCCCATCCCCTAGGAGGAACCTCATTCTGAGATTCATTTCCTGTAGCCTCTATGCCTAGCTCTTGTTTAAATTGCACTTCTCCTAGAATAGTAGCACCCAAATTTGGTTCAGGGTTTTGGGGAGCAACATGCTCTGATGCTGGTTCTTGTGTAACAACATCAGTCGTTTCTTGCTCACAAACTGGAGGAGTAGTTGTTGTGTCTTGAAAAGTAGGGTTTTTAGGAACGGTTTGGTTTGATGTTGGTTATTGTGTAGAAATTTCAGTCATTACCTATTCACCGATGGGAGGAGTAGCTGCACCATCTTCACAAATAGGAAATTCAAAAAGTTCTGGTGCTGGTTCTTGTGTGACAGCGTCAGTTACCTCTTGTTCATAGATTGGAGGAGTAACAACATTCCTCTCCTACTCATCAAACGAAGGGGTGTCAGCATCCATCTCATGATCATATACAGGTGGAATAATAGTGTCTCTTTATTGTTCATATGTTGAGGGAGTAGCAACATCTCTTTCTTGTTCAGAAAAAGGGTTTGGAAGAATAGAACCCTCTGCTTCCTGTTCTTCTGAATCCAGGTTAATGACCTACCTCATTTCCCTAACTTCTCTAACTTCCACTGATGGTTTCCTTGTTTCCTCATCTTCATCTAAGGATGATTCATATGTATCAAAACCCATTCTCTTCCCTTATACAATAGTTCCAGCTGATTCTACAAACCTACTCAGCCCATTTCTCTCTACTAGGGTTTCTGCTACTTCTGGGATAAGTTCTACCAATTTCTCTTCCGAGAGCCTTATGAACTACAAAAAACTCATATGGGTTTTCTCTAGCGAATGAATGAATAGTATCTTAACAAGGCCATGATTTGTGAGTTTTTTGTGTGGTTGGCATGAGTGCTAAGCTGCTCACGCCATCCACTGAATGTTATTCAACATAAAATAGGGCATGTTTATGCGTTGTTGGAAACACAGAGATGTGAACAATTTGAGATGATATTTGTAAATGGTAGAGGGGTAGAATTCACATGTCACATACCTTATGATGAACAGTGCTACCTCAGCCCATGGAGGTGATAGATAAATCCATTCGTATCCTTTCCCTTTCGTCTTTACTTCTTTTCTTTCACGTAGAAATAACTCTAGAAATTCTGGGAATGGTGTTTTTCGGACAAACCATCGTTGACCGGATCTTGGCAACCCACTAGTTGTTGTAATGGTTTCCTCCATGACTCTGATTTTTAATCCGTGGACCGTGGAGGAGTGGTCGTCCAAATTTTGGGTGAATTATGTTGTAATGTTTGCATCGAATCCCTGTAACCTCTCTAAATACATGTCCCAACCTGCATTCTAGAAAATTTTCCAGACTTCTGGATTTCAACGGACCTGTGTAGTATTTGTTGGCTCATACCTTAATGCTCCACCATCCATTCTACTCCTTTGACTTGTGCCTGCTTGAGGAGTAGTGACGACCAGTGCAGGAGAAATGGCAGGAAAAATAGATTTTCGGAAAATGTGTTGTGGAAAGAGTCATGGAATATTTTAACAAATTAAATGATGTGGCAGGTAAGTAATGATGAAGATATGACAGTGAATTTAGTAGCTTGGTAGATGATTAACGTTTTGGTGGGTGTTTCCAATCTTGATGTGTACAACGACATCAGAAATATTTAAGTAATAATTGTGAATGTGATTAAAGAGAGTAATGATGACGCTTTGGGAAAAGACATAAAATATCCCCCAAACTTAAAGTTAAGACCGTCCTCGAGAATGAATGCATATGCCATGTGTAATATTACCCAAATCCATTAAATTTGGTCGAGGACGTACCTGAAGACTCACTTGTTATGGAGAAGCATCATCTCAAGAATAACATCCTCTGCAATCGTGGAATATGACAATGTCAAATCGAGCGGTGGCATCGGAAGTGGTGGCAGTTGAAATATCAGTATCCATGTTGGCATGAGTGTAGATGAGTAACTGCAACCACAGTAGTAGTGGTAGGAGTATCAGAAACAAGAGAGTAGTGGTGACCGGAGTAGTGAAAACAACAGTAACGACATCTCGTACAACGACGATTTTGAAGTAACGACACCCATAGTAGCAACAACTGGAGTAGAGGCAACAAGAGTAGTGACATCTCGTACAACGATGACTTGGAAGTAACAACACCTAGAGTAGCGGCAACCGGAGTAGCAACAGCTCAAAGTAACGGCCATTGTAGAAGCTATGTAACTTTTAAAAGTTGTGTAGCCCCAGGTCGGATCACGATATGGTTATCAGAAAGTCATTTGACAAAGGAGGTTTTAGAAGTTGGTTTATGATATATTCTGAGGCGGTGTCCATTTTCTATCAAGGGAGTACGTGCCTCGTCTATTGTTACTAGTCTAACAGTCCCATTTTCAAATACCTTGTCAACTTCGTATGGCCCCATCCACCTTGAGCAGAGTTTTCCCTTGAAATCCTTGAATCGGGAATCATAGAGTAATGTCAAATCCCCTTTTTGAAATGTCTTATTCTTGATAAACCTGTCATTCCATCAAGCACGTTGGTCCTGTATTGTAGCAGTATTCTGAACAACCACTAATCAAATTTCATCTAGCTCGTTTAGTTTCTCTAGATGATGTTTTTGGGCTTCTGAAAGATCCAAACCTACTTCTAGGGCTGTTCTAAGTGTTTTAATTTCGAACTTTACAGGAAACAAAGGATATTTTCCGTAGACAATATCATATGGAGAAAATCCCATTGTCTTTCACCAAGTTGTCCTATATGCCCACATTGCTTTAGGTAGCTTTTCTGCCCAATATAGACGATGACTTGCTACAGTTTTTGTGAGGATATTTCCCAATACCTTATTTGTGCTCTCGACTTGACCATTTTCTTGGGGATGATATGGATATGTTCTCCTGTGCTTCATCCCATATTTCTTCATTAAACCTGCTATCATATGTGATGTGAAATGTTCTCCTCCATCTGAGACTATTTCCTTAGGGGATCCTTATCGAGAAAAAATTTCTTTGAATAGGAAGTTTGAAACAACCTGCTTGGTTTCTTTTACAACTACCTTTGCCTCAACCCACTTTGTTACATAATCCATGCAGACTAGAATATGGACTTTCTATTGTGAGGGGGGATTGAATGGTCCCACAAAATCAATGGCCCATTTTTCAAAGGGCTCAAGGGATACCTAGGGGTTCAAGGGAATTTCGTCTACTTTACCAAGATGCCCCATTCGTTGGCAGCTATCACACCCCCAGACATAATTCCTTGAATCTTGAAAAATGGTGGGCCAGTAATACCCCATTTGCAGCACTTTGTGACCCATTCATTTATCTACAAAATGGCCTCCACATGGACCACCATTAGTATCCTTCAAGACATCATAAATACTATCTTCTCCTATGCAGCGTCAGATTTGTTGGTCAAGCCCAGTGTAAAAGAGGAATCCCTCAATCCATGTGTAATGGGAACTATGATGGATGATCTTCCGCCGCTCCCTGTAAGGAAAATGTTAAGGCACCTTTCCTATAGAAAGATAGTTAGAAATATATGCATACCATGGAACATGAGTAGAAATTGAAAAAAGATGTTCATCTGTAAAACTATCTTCTGTAGGTTCCCCTTGTGTATTATTTTCTAATCTAGACAAGAAATCTTCAACTACATTATCCTTCCCAGGGTGATCCATGATGGTGATATCAAATTCTTGCAGTAATAATAACCATATCGTGATCTGACCTGGGGTTATAGGTTTGTTCATGAGATACCTGATGGCTACATGATCCGTGTGCACAAAAGTGGGATAACCTGTAATATAGTGTTGAAACTTATTAACAACATAAATGACTGCTAATAATTCCTTTTCTTTTACCGTATAATTTAGTTCAGCTGGAGTCAACTTATTGTTGATATAGTATATTGTGTATGGTTTTTTGTCCTCATGTTGTCCCAAAATAGCTCCCACTGCCATGTGAGAAGCATTGGCTGAAATATGAAACAGAAGCTTCCAATCTAGTCCTCAGAGTATTGGGGCCTTACATACCAGTTCTTTGATTTGTCCAAACGTGGTCTCACATTCATCTGTCCACACAAATTCTGCATCTTTGGTTATTAACTGAAAAAGAGGGTGTGCTATTTTAGAAAAAATTTCTATGAAACGTCTGTAATAGCCTGCATAACCAATGAAACTATGTAGTTGTGTTGGTGTCTTAGGTGTAGGAAAATGAAGTATTACCTCTACCTTGGCAGGATAAACCTGGATCCCCGATGCTAAAAGTAAGTGTCCCAACACAACCCCTTCTTCCATCAGCATGTGAGACTTTTCCGTGCTAAGAGAAACATGCATTTGTTTTCATCTTTTAAGCACTTTCTCCATATTTTCCAAGGCTTCTTCGAAGGAATCCCCATAAGGAGTGAATTCATCCATGTAGATTTCAACACTGTCATTGACTAAATTAGAGAAGATCCCCAGTATTTCCCTTTGGAAAGTAGCAGGTGCATTACAAAGGCCAAATGGAAGAAATATATATGAAAAGGTTTCTGAGGGGCTCGTGAAAGTGGTCTTGCCATGGTCTTCAAGAGATATCTGGATATAATTATACCTTCTGAACCCATCCAGGAAGGATAAAAACCTCTTCCCGGCTAATGTGTCAAGGACTTGGTCAATAAAGGGAAGAGGAAAATGGTATTTTTGAGTTGCTTTATTCAATTCTTGATAATCAACAAAAATCCTCGACTTTCCATTCTTCTTAGGAACAATGACCAATGGGGATACCCATTGACTATCTGATATAGGATAGATGAATCCCACATCTAGTAATTTATGCAGCTCATCTTTGACAATCTGTTTCAAAGAAAGATTCATTCTCCTTTGTGGTTGTCTAATGGGCCAACATCCCTCTTGAATGTATATGTGATGGGTACATAAATCAATGGGGATTCCTTTCATATATGTATATTCCCAGGTGAAGGCCTCTTTCTGTTCCCAAAGAAATTCAAATAATTGCTTATACTGTGTGGGTGAGAGATTGAGATTGACATTCAATGTCTTTCCTGGTTCAATTTCAACAGGGACACTACTGTGTGGTGTGACTGGTATAGTCTCGATCTCAGTTTCGGATTCATGAGTGTCCTAATCATTACAGTTCATATCTGATTCAAGAAATGGCTGGGTAGAATTGGGAATGGAGTCAGAGTCACTGATGAAGGTGTTTATGGTATCATCCTCTGTCTCATTCTTAAAACAAAGAGCCTCAATAATGGTAAGGATTGGTCTTATCTCTTCATCAATCTCCAACCCTTTTATAGGTGAGGATTTCTGTAATAGGGTGAGTCCAGATCCTTTTGATGAACTTGGTTCTACAGGAGGGTACATAATAAGGTTCTTTGTATCCCCTCCATTAGATATCACCATATTTTCTTACCAACAACCAATATAGGTGTCTAATAGGTCTTCCTCCCCCGTGGTTTCTTCCTTTGCCCCAATCACTCATACGAATGGTGGAAAGGAAATCATTCAATTATCTACTTAATTTATCAGGACCTGAGGTAGGGTATAAATTTCCCTCCTCAAGACGAGAGAGTGGCCCCTAAAATAGAAAGAAGAAATAAAAAAGAAAAAAGAAAAAAAATAAACCCTAAGAGTAGAAAAATGAAAATAACTTAAATTCCCAGGTCCTGGAGTAGGAAAATTAAGGCGTTCCTCCCCAGGATGAGGCATTGATCCTATGATCAATATGGATCGAATTTTTTTCCTTTGGAAGCCTCCTCGACAACGATGCCAAAATGTTGGGGTCCAGTATATCGTCTAGATTTACCACCTAATACATTTAATTTGTCAACCCAGGGTCTTGAATGTTTTACAGACTACCGTGTACTGTATGTGCAGAATATGCTTCTTTCAATATTGATCATCCAAGTAAACAATCATTGTAGTAAAATAAATAACATAAACTAGATTACTGGTGTTGAAACATAAATAACTGTAACATTCAAATAAAGCAAGAAAACTGTAAATGAAGCAGAACACAAAGATCTAACAGATTCCACACAAAACCACAAAAAAAATATATCATAGGCCGACAACACCTGACCAAAAGAGCGGTCCAAAATCCCTGATCAGGGCTACGGTGAAATAACTTCTACAAAACTCAAAAAATTAGAAGAAACTCGATTTTCATTAAATAAACAGGATTACATAGGTTGTAGTCTTGATACAGGACAACTCTTAGCTAATTGATTGACTGGCTAATACTTCTCTATCTTTGTTCATCCTTTTATACAATTCATGGATCACAGAGAATCCCAAGATTAGGGTAAGAACTCTTCCTAAAAATACACAAAGGTTGAACCGATTAACATAACCTAATGCTGGACCATGGAATAGGTCCTGTTTTTCACCTTCAACCTATGGACTGTGCTACATCCTTGACCGAATCATCTTGTCAGACTGCATTTTCTCTGTTCCTGTGAGATTTTATAGATTAGTGATTCACATTGGTAAACCCCCAACCAATCTCTAACATTTTTGAACTAATACACAAATGACATAATAGAGGTGAATTCTTACCCTTGTGGTTACACACAATAGCTCAAGGAATATAGAAATGGAGGTAAATAAGGATAGAAAAAGGTGGTAGAAAACAAGCAATTTCATTATCCAGCAATACCCTACTGACAGTCTGACCTCCTTGACCATAACTCTCGAGCCTTCCATTTATAATTTGAGCTGAGGTTTTAGCTACCAACCCCTGCCTCATTAAATCAATCTTCATCGGGATTAGAGCGCGACGATATGAAAGATCTGCAGAATACCACCTATCGCGATTGGATTGGAAACTGAGGTCCTGGAATTCAACCCTCTCTCATTGGTTGACTACTCCTTAGGATTGGAGTGTTATGGGAAAAACATCGGGCATCCACTTATTGACCTAGGTTAGGGCGTTATATGCACAATGTGCATATAGGGGCCGCAAAAAGTGGTTTGGACTTTCACCACTTTCGGGCCCGATATGCACCTCCTTTCGACATGTGGCCTCCCTGCGAAACCATGGTTTCAACATCAACTCGCCCTTTGGATTTTAACGTCTACTCATGTTGTGGCCTCGATATGACTAGCAACCGTCGATATAGAGGGGAGATGAGATCTGGGCATGCCGACTACTTTTAGTTCCCCCTCTAAAATTTACCCACCTGTTAACTTTGGACTCTTTCCATCTACATTTAGAGGTAGTGCCACATTGAAAATGTGCAGGGGAAAAATGTCATTGTAATTGCTTTTGCATGCTCTATGCACTGATGGTTGTCACCTATGAACTTGAACAACTATATTTGATAAAATTTGGCTCCACAGGGGATAGCACGCTCCCTGTGAGCTGCCAAGAATGCGTAGTTTCAATGCCTTATATTTTCGGTTATGGAGTCTCTTATTTAAACAAAAAATGAAAGGAAATGGTAATTACAATGGTGGAAAGCCAATAATGGCCTAAACAAAATATTGTTTCAGAAAATGCCCATTGACAGGGCTGCCCAAAACTTTGGAATCCATCAAGATATACAACTTATAGGTGTTATTTGAAAATACTTCAGAGATCTTGAATAGACCAGTCCATAAGGCTTCAAATTTTCCATGTTTTCCTTTTTCCTTCCTGGGGGAATCCCAGTTGAGCACCAGATCTCCCAGTTGGAAATGTTCATTGCTTGCCTTCTTGTCAAAGGCTCGCTTTACTTTCTGTCGGTGATCATGATCTTTATCAAGTAGTTTCTCCCTGGTCTATTGTACTTCCACCAGCTATTGTATCCTCCTAACCATATCATTGGGTTCTCCTTGGTGGTTCTAGAGGAATTTTTCCACAAGAAAGAAAAGATGGGCAGGAAAAATGGCCTCCACCCCATAAACTAGCTGAAAAGGGGAAACACCTAGTGATCTCTTTGTTGTGAGCCTGTCATCCCATAATGCAAATTTCAGATTTGAGTCCCAAGCTTTCTTGTTATATTCTAACAACTTCTTGATGATATTTATGAAGCTCTTGTTAGATGAATCTACTAAACCATTTCCTTGAGGGTAGTAGGGAGTAGAATGGATTAATGTAATTCCATATTGCTCACAGAACTTGATTAATGGTTCATCTCTGAAAGAGGCAACATTATCTGTAACAATCCTGATTGGAAAACCAATTATGGACATGATATCTTCGAGGGAGATAAATATCACCTTGTGAGAGGCACTCCTTGTATGGATGGCTTCTATCCATTTGGTAAAATAATCAGTGGTAGTGAAAATCCACCTGTGTTGGCCACTTGAGGCTAGGTTGATTTCTACAATGAAGTCAATACCCTGTTGGATAATGTTTTCATTGATGTCAATGGTTTGATTGATTGATTTCAAGTGATTGATTGATGTCAAAGGATTGATTGATTGATGATTGATGTAATATAATATGTATTGTCCTTGATGAGAATGCATAGATGAAGATGGATCAATGAGCTATCATTGATATGATGAAGATGGATCAATGAGTTTTCATTGATACATGATGAAGATGGATCGATGTGGTTTCATTGGTATATGATGCATTGTTGGAAATATAGAAGACTCATTATTGTCTTATCATGATTGATAAGGTATACAAATGGATGAACTCCAAAGTGGTCCCCTTATGGTGAAAGCCCTCATGAGAAGACGCTTTGTGGATTGAGTTATCCTAGAAGAATGCTTGGAGGACCCATGCTCTCATTATTGTCTTTTCATGATTGATAAGGTGCACAAATGGATGAACTCCAAAGTGGTCCCTTTATGGTGAAAGCCCTCATGGGAAGACGCTTTGCGGATTGAGTTATCCTAGAAGAATGGTTGGAGGATCCATGCTTGTATGTGGAATAATGAGATGAAGGACATTGAATTTTTTAGGGAAACTATCCTATATGTATATTTATTGTCATGCCATTTTTGGTGGTATGTAGAATGTCACATAACGCCTCATGGTTAGAGAGTTATGGCCATGAGAAGTTGGAGACCCTAGGTTTGGGTAATGGACCCAAGTTTGTTTGATGGGTAACGGTATGAGTTGTGATATATTTTCAGACAATAATATTCTATATTGATATAACATGTCATGCCATTTTTTGTGCTATGTGGAATGTCACATAAGTCCTCGCGGTTTGAGAGTTATGGCCTTACGAAGTTGGAGGACCCTCATATGTCATCTAGAAGCCCCAAAAGGTCAAAGTAGTCAAAGTGGTTTAGGGGTTTTTAAAAGGTAAATAATAAAGTTAAGTGATGAGTGTACTATAATTCAAAGTGAATATAAAATAAATTATTTAAATAATAAATTTAATGGAGAAATTAGAAGTGGGTTAACCCTAAAATAAGGAAAGTGGGGCCAAGTGACCTAGAAGATGTTTTTAAGGAAGCTACTTGGAGAGTATAAACAAGAGGCAAGGCTCTCTCATTTTAATTACACTTGAGAATATTTAATATCTATATGTTTCTAAGGTAACCAAAGATATATAAGCTGAAATTCTGAGGAAAGGTGAAGAAAAGAAGGCCAAAATGCAAGGAAGGATAAATTCTTTTGATGGTGCTTTCTAAGGTATGTTATTTACAGGTCATCTCACCATTTTCACTATAGCTTTTTTTATATAATGATTAATATTGTGAAATTACTATGCCATTGATAGAACATACCCAATTATCTTTGGTAAAAAATTAAACTTGTGGGTCGTTGTATTTTGGGAGTTACACTCCGTGGAAAATAGGGTTTGTGGTTAGTCCTGAAACTAGTAAAAAACAATTGTTTCAGGTAAAAACGTCATAACTTATTCATAACAGATCCAAATTTAGTGAGACCAAATGTTTTGGTTAGGGTAATGGTGGTAGTATGTTTTTTAATAGTTTCAGATCCATTCAATGAATATTTTGTGCGGGTCATGCTCTACAAGGTCTCTCTCTAGAATAAGCCAGAATTCATCAAGGTATGTTATTTTTGCTATAACTTTTTTTCTGAGAGGTTCCAAGTAGTTCCACCTTGAGGAATTGCATAAAACACATTGAATAAAATTTTGTATCGATTTCATATATTTATTCATTACAAGTACAAAGTTATGGTTATTTCAAGTTGGGGTTGTTGACTAATCCAAAACTAGTCATGGTTGAGACAAGCAGTTGATGAGTTGGCACATACATGAGGTGTATAGTTGATGATTTTAGTACATATTGATGATTAATTGTTGATAATTATTTGACACATGATTGGTATATAATTGGTACATGGTTGGATGCACTTGTTTACGGTACAAGTTGATTACAGGTTGTTTGGCACAGGTTGGTGCATGGTTGATGCACTTGTTTATGATGACATATTGATATCTGTTGAGGATTGTTTCCTCATTTGAGTTTGTGCTGAGAATGTATGTTGAGTCTTGCATATAGAGATGGTTCTCTTGTAGAGTTTCACTCTATTCAGTTTTTGCTGAAAACCCCCCGGATTGAAGTCCATAACAAAAAGAAAAATTGTACATACATCTTGTGTTCTTTGTGTTCCTTGTGGAGATGATTTGTTGATGATATGTTTTTGATATATGTTGCTGATATGTATTCACATATAACTAATTATAAATGACAACAATGAGTAATGAGAAAATTTTGAATGTTAACTAAGGAGTTTTTGTGTAAGAGGGAAATTTTGGGAAAAATATCCTCACACTCATTCACCCCCTGCCTCTAAGTGTGGTAGGTGTGTCCAACAATTGGTGTAAGATTGGGCCTTCACTACAAGCCTTAAAAAGATTGAAGGATATCCATAGACACACAAATGGATGATGAAGTTCCAATCCTTGATGAGGAAAAATATTCCACTTGGAGAATAGAGATGAGATTATATTTGAAGACAATGGGAGCAGCTATTTGGAAGGCAACCATCGGTGGATATGTTCCGTTGAAGAACAAGTCAAAGTTTTCAGCTCAAAGGGAAGGAAAGAAGAATGATACATTGGATCTCAAGACCATTCTTAGTGGACTCTCAAGCCCTATAAAAGAGAGCATGGGACAATGCACTTATGCCAAGGATCTATGGCTAAAGCTAGAGGAGACATATCAAAGCAAGAAGGAGAAGGAATAAATTAAAGACCACTCCATCAAGATCATCAAAGGTAAAGAATCATCAAAAACTCTTGAATGTATTGTTTCTAAATGTGATTTTGAAAATATTTCAAGTGAATACAAAGAATCAAATAATGATAGCACAAAGGAATATCTTGAAGACATTTCAAATGAAGGCAAAAAATCATGTGATGGTGTTGGCAAGAAGGAAGATATTGAAGGTAAAGAATCTCCCAAGACTCTTGATTGCAATAATTCAAAGTGTGATGATGTTGAATATTTATCAAGTGAAGAAGATGATCTAGAAATAGTTTGTGTAAAGTTTGATGATAGTTATCCCATGGAAAGAATAGAAGAAAATCTATTAGAACTTCAAAAGGAAATTGAAGAGGGTTTATACATGTATAGGAGTGATCATTTTTATATGCACTATAACTATCTTCCGGATAACACTAAGACGTTTCTTAGGAGGAGTCAAAGACACATCTTGAAGTTAAAGGGAATTCTAAAAGAACAAGAAGAGACTTATAAATTAGAATAAAAGGAAGAAGAGATCACAAGACTAAAGAATGGAAAAGAAGACATGAATATATATGATGAGATTAACAAAAGTTTTGAAACCATTATTCATCTCAAGACCCAAATTGAAGAAGC
>JZKD02S1673301.1:484768-501272 GCA_000966675.3 Picea glauca
TGGAGGTGGGTTTATCTTTAACTATTCTCATTTCATATGCAGTCAATGTTCCAAGAAGTTGGTCAAACTGCAAGGTTTTCAGATCATTAAGTTATTCTATAGCAGAGACCTTTGGATTGAACCTATCTGGGAGAGATCTCAAGATTTTCTGAACTAAAGAAGGTTCCCCAATTGTTTCACCAAGTGCCTTCATTGCATTGACCAATTCTTCTATTCTCATAAAGTATTTTCCAATAGTTTCATCTTCCTTCATCTTCAGCTGTTCAAACTGTATTATGTAGGTTTGAATCTTTGCATCCTTTACCTTCTCATTACCTTCATAACTGTTAATGAGCTTGTCCCACATTTCTTTGGTAGTTCTTAGATGCATAACTTTTACGAATTCTTCTTCTGCAAGCCCACTCAAGATAGCATTAATAGCCTTATCGTTGAAGCTAAATTCTAGTTTGTCATCCTTATTAGCTAGCACAACTGGCTTTACATAACCAGTCTCTACCACATCCCAGACATCTGCACCTAAAGCCATTATGTAGGTTCTCATTCTAACTTTCCAGAAGGTAAAGTTTGTTCCATTGAACAGAGGTCCCTTATTGGTTGAATGTCCTTCATGGCTTGACATGTTTAAGCTCTAGGATATACCTTTAGATAAAAGGGGTTGGCTTTGATATTAATTGTTGGACAACTGAGAGGGGGGGGGGTGAATCAGTTCTTACCGTGCTTAAACAATTATGCTTCTTTTAAACTCTTTACTGAGACACTAAATGATGATCACAATAATGCAGGGAAATAAAAAATGGCACATTCAACATTAGTCACTTATATGAGAAACATAGAAACAGATATTTCCTGAGGAAACCCATGCAGAGTAAAAACCTCTTTTTCTTTATATGATAAGTAATGGTTACAATATTTACAGTATCATACATATGAGCACCAACTCATATTGAGGCTACAACCTCTGTTTTCCTAGTAGCTACTTTGTTGAGAGCACCAACTCTCTGTTTTCTCTAGCACCCACTAGAAGGAAGCACCAACTCCCTGGTTTCTTTAGCACCAACTAGAAGGAAGCACCAACTCCCTGAGTGTTTCCAGCACCAACTGGATGGAAGCACCAACTTCCAATCATACAGGCACCAACCTGTAAAACAGAGAACAAGAGTTCTCCCTTGCACCACCCTGCCACCCTGGTTTCTCTGGCTGCAACCATATGGAAGCTACAACTCCCTATGTTCAAGCACCCACTTGAACCTCTGAGGACAAAAGTCCTCCTGAGCACCTCCCAACCACCCTGAAATATAAATCTTTGCTTCTGAAACTTATTACAGTGATATAATGTTCAACAGTGGCTTACCTGACTTATCACTATTCTACTACATTTCGTTACTCTGTCTGCCTCATTGCCTTTCTGCTCACATCACTTGCACAATCTGGTCTTCTGCCTTTTATGCTCTGTGCGCCATCTCCATTCTCTGCACAATTCCTCTTCTATGCTATTCAGCTGTTGCACTCTCCTCCTTCTTCACACCTGAATTACCTTTACCAACAACAATCACAACAACCTCCAACAACAACAACAACCCCATCTCTTCTCTGTACTGTGCATTTATAGCTTTTGTGAACCTTGTGCATGCTATGTTCGCCATGCCTCTGCATGCATACTCTGCGTCGTTATCCTCCACCTCTTGAGTGCTCTATCTGATCATCATCGTGACTCTTCATCTTCTCTAGTGGTTCACACCATGTGTCCAGCATCACTGTATGTTATACTGACATTCCTCAGTCACTCTGGTAGTTTGAGACTCTTTGTCTTCTCTGAGACAGTCGAACTCTTGATCTTCATCGACCCTGATCGATGGTTCATGACCTTGATGAATCAACGGCCTTGATCTCATCGTGACCTCGCACCTCGTTGTTCCTTCGTTGGAGATTTTCATCACTCCAAGTCGCGATAGGCGAGATTCTTAGATCAACGGTCCACATCTTTTGATGTATTGACGGTCACGATCATTTTGTGATCTCGCATCTCGCCGATCCTAGGATGGAGATTTTCGTTACTCCATGTTGCGATAGGCAAGACTCTTAGATCAACGGTCCACATCTTTTGATGTATTTGACGGTCATGATCATTTCACGATCTCGCATCTCGCGATTCCTGTGATGGAGGTTCTCGTCACTCCAAGTCATGATAGGCGAGACTCCGAGATGGAGCTCAATCAATGGTTCAGAATCCTTGGTGATCTGACGGTCCTGATATTTTCGTGATCTCGCATCTCGTGATTCCTATGATGGAGGTTCTCGTCACTCCAAGTCACGATAGGTGAGACTCCGATATGGAGATCAGATCAACGGTCCAGAATCCTTGGTGATATGATGGTCCTGATCTTTTTGCGATCTCACATCTCACGATTCTTTTGACTTTCCATTCAGCGAGATGACGATCTTTTTCCATGTGTCCTCTTGATCCAATGGTCCTTGATTAACACTTTATTTGACGGCTCGGATCATTTCATGATTTCGCATATCGTGAAATCGACATTCTTGATGCAATGAGTTCTTTGCCTCTTGAATTCGCGATCCGCGAAACTCCGATACATACTTGAATCAATGGTCCAGATGTGATCTTTATTCAGCGGCTGCAATTAAATCGTGAAATAGCTTATCGCGATTTTGGGGTTCTTGTTGTCAAGTGAATTGGACATTTCAAAGTCTCGATCCCTGATTCTCCGATGAAGCCTCCTGTCGAGCTTCTCCCGGTGGCGCTCAATCGTTGCCATGCGTCCATACGTATGGATAGTCTAGATCTTGTCGAGATTTCATGACTACTGCTTTCCCAATGCACACGACCTTGAGAACTCCAATTTCCTAATGGCTTATCTCCCTTGCAGCTTCTGCAAATCTGACAGTTGTCGGCCTTTCGGGAAATTTGAATGGGATCCAACGGTCACCAGATCTCTGTCTTCCCTCTCCTCTGCAAACTCCTGTATCTTGAGCTTTGTTGCGCGTGTTTTCCTTAATGTTGTTCCTCATGAGCTTTCACGTCCGAATCCCCAAGGGATTTTTTCCTTCTTATCCTTCCATCTCCACTATTTTACTTGCCATCAATGACAAGCATATGCTACTTGTTAAACTTTTGCCAACATGCTCTCTAGAATAAGATAGAATTCAACAAGGTATGCCATTTTTGATATAATTTCTTTTTTGAGAGGTTCCAAGTAGTTCCACCTGGAGGAATTGCATAAAAAACAATGAAGAAAATTGTGTATCAGTTTCATATCTTTATTCATTACAGGTATAAAGTTATGATTATTACAAGTTGGGATTGTTGACTAATCCAAAACTAGTCATGGTTGAGACAAGCAGTTGATGAGTTGGCACATACATGAGGTGTATAGTTGATGATTTTGGTACATATTGATG
This sequence comes from Picea glauca, assembly GCA_000966675.3. Taxonomy (NCBI): domain Eukaryota; kingdom Viridiplantae; phylum Streptophyta; class Pinopsida; order Pinales; family Pinaceae; genus Picea; species Picea glauca. The sequence goes on from JZKD02S1673301.1 coordinate 488,186, forward strand.
ATTATTTGAAACATGATTGGTATATACTTGGTACATGGTTGGATGCACTTGTTTATGGTACATGTTGATTACAGGTTGTTTGGCATAGGTTGGTGCATGGTTGATGCACTTGTTTATGTTGATAGATTGATATCTGTTGAGGATTGTTGCCTCATCTCAGTTGGTGCTAAGAATGTAAGATTATTCTTGCATATTGAGCTAGTGTTCTTGTAGAGTTGTACTCTATTCAGTTGTTGTTGAAAAACCCCCAGATTGAAGTCCATAATAAAAGGAAAAATTGTACATACATCTTCTGTTCTTTGTGTTCCTTGTGGAGATGATTTTTTGATGATATGTTGCTGATATATTTTGTTGATATGTATTCACATCTAACTTATTATAAATGACAACAATGATTAATGAGCAAATGTTTAATGTTAACTAAGGAGTTTTTTTGTAAGAGGGAAGTTTTGGGAAAAAGATCCCCACACTCATTCACCCCCCCCTCTAAGTGTGGTAGGTGTGTCCAACATACCCCACTTCTGAAAAGGTCCAAAAACCATTACAGGTTTCAAAGGAAAATATTTGAGCTACTGCCTCCCAACAAAGTTTTGACATTTGACACATGCTCTAATCTTTGAACAAACATTAGTAAAAATGACGGGTCATAAATACCCAGCTCTAAGGATCTTGTAAGATGTGGTCCTCCATAAATGATTTCCTCCACACAAGATGTCATGAAAATGTGACATGGTTTTTAGGGCTTCCTGTGGGTCTAGACATCGTAAGAGAACTCCTAGAGGGTCCTTCCAGTATAAAACCTGATCAATGAGACAATATTTGATTGCTTTGATCTTTAAATATCTTTCCTTGTTTTTGTCCAAACCATCAGGAGGCCTTAACTTCTGCAAAAAATATATGATGTCTTTATACCAAGTGCATTCTACTAAGTTGGGGCTAATATGAGATTTTTTACCAATAGTCTCAGTTTGTTGATTTTCCGAATTTATGTTCATAAAATTTACCCCTAAAGCCTTGCAGTTTGAGTCAGCCAACAACTTGGCTAAACCTTGGCATTTCACCAGCTTTGTGGGTTTTATTTCTAGGTCGAACTCCAGAATTTTGGTCATCCATTTTCTTTTCTTCCCATGTATATCAGGTTGTATCAATATCTCTTTTACTGAGGCTGAGGGGACATATGCAATGATTTTTGAATGCAGAACATAGATTATGAAATCCTTGAGGGATTTGACCAAAGAATATGCTTGCTTCTCCATGATATCATACCTTGTTTCTGCATCCCTCAGTGCTCTGCTGAAAAAGGAAATAGGCTGCTCTAATCCCTTTGTATTTCTCTATAGAAAAACAACAACCAATTTATCAAATGAGGCAAAATAAAATATTAGAAATTCTTTACAATAGTGAGGACTGATGAGCACAAGTGCTTCAGTTAGATGCTTCTTGATTTGGTTGAAATAATTTATGGACTCAGCAGTCCATTTCACCTTGTTTCCTTTTCTAAGAATGGTTGTAATGTGCTTAACCAAATTAACAAAATTAGAAATGAACCTCCTCACAAAGTTGATTTTCCCAAGAAATACTGAACCTTTTTCTTAGATCTGGGAAGAAATAAGTTTTGGATGGCCTCTACTCTTCTTGGATCAATTCTTACCCCTTCTGTTGACACGATATGCCCCAATAATTTACCCTCTCTCATAACAAACAAATAATTCTTTGGATCAAGGGAGAGACCAAATTTTTTTCACTTCAAGAAAACTTTGCTCGGATGATGACAATGCTCTTTGTTAGACCTTGAGAATATTGTAATATCATCTAGATAGATGAATACAAATTTATCTTTCTCCCCAACAAAATCAATGTCCATGGCTCGCTGGAAGGTTGCTCCAGGATTCATCAATCCAAAGGGAATTTTAGCATACATGAATGTGCCCCAAGGATTTGTGAAGGATTTATTTTATTTATCTTCAGGAAGGATAGAGATCTGATTGTAGCCAGAAAAACCATCAATCGTGGACATCCTAGATGAGCTAGTCACTTTATGCAAAATGTGCTCCATCTTTGGCAAGGGGTAGTTGTCCTTTTTTGAGCTTCAGTTCAAATTTTTGAAATCAACACATAACCTGATTTCTTCACTCTTTTTCCTCACGGGCACCAAATTAGCCACCCATTCTGAAAATCTCAAAGTGATGATGATCTGGGCATCCAACAACTTTTTCACTTCTTTTTCCATAATAGGAAGCAACATAGGATTTGTATGTTTGAGCTTCTTCTTGAAAGCTTTGGCCTCTTATTTCAAATGGATCTTATGCTCCATGACGTCTGTGTCATATGTTCTTAGTTCTTCATATTTCCAAGAAAAAACATCAACAAACTCCCTCAAAAGCTTCACATACTTAACCCTTTTCTCCTTTGACAAACTTCTAGACAATTTGACATACCTGGGATCTTCCTGTGCTGCTAAATTGCATTCAGTCACATCAACCCCTTCATTCAAACATTTAACCTTCACAACAACATCATTTTTGTCAAACAATCTTTCCAAGGGGACAAGTCCCTTTGGAATATGGTTACCTGGCAACTGAACAATATGATGGTCAACAATTTTATTCAGGAAAACCTCAACATGAGGGATTTATTTAGTATCTTCATCCTGATCAACATGCAAATAAGATAATTCATCCATTGTATCAAGATTTGTTTTTATCTCAAGTTCGTCCTCAAAAACCTTCCAATGTATAACATTGTTAGGAATAGAGGGTTTGTATTTTACTTCCATATCGTACTTGAGATTTGGGGGGAAAGGGACCTTGAAATTGCTTTCTAAGACGGCTAATGAATCTTCCATAGAGTTCTTCTCTCTTGGAACAAATGAGATATTAAAAGACAAGAAGAAACTGTCAACAAGATCCCACACTTCATTTATGTAGTCGCTTAAAATAGGGTGCTTAGCCTGGTACCACTTTTTGACTTGATGAACAATCAACTCAACATCTCCAAATACTACCAGCTCCTTAATATTCATGTCCTTGGCAACTCTCAAACCCAAAAAAATGGCCTCATACTCTACCACATTGTTTTTTGTTTCAAACTCAAGCTTATAAGACATAGGTATGGTCTCTTGGGTGGGGGAAATGAAAACTACCCCAACTCCAGCACCTTCTTTGGAAGAGGCTCCATCAAAAAACATTTTCCAAACATAGGCATTTGAAGGAGGGTATTCACAAGTGGTTATGGGATGCTTTCTGATTTCAATGGTTGCTTGAGGACTATCAGTAAATTGTAGCATACTAGTTCCTAGATTGGTATCTACTGCAAAAATGGGGTGGTTGGTTGGATTTGCTTCATCACTAATGATGTAATCAAGATGTGATTCCCTATAAATCCTTCTTTGTTCACCCCAAAACACAATAATAATGACATATGAAATATCCATCTATAAGTTTCCCCCTGGTCTTTTTATCTAAGATCTAGACAGAAGCATCCCAAACTTAGGGGGCACATCAACCACTACAATATCCATGACCACGCTCTTCATTGGCAACTAGAACAAACATACAACCAATTCTTTAATAACCTTGAGGCATTTCACCTTCCTAGAATTAAGTGAGTACAGGTCATGATATGTCTTCGTTACCTCCAACCCAAGCTCCTCCATGACAATCTTAGGCATGAGATTGTGAGATGCACCTGAATCCATCAAGCAGTTGTGCAACACATTATCATGGATGTTCAATGATGTATAGAAAGGAGGGGAGGATTCATCTCTATCCTCCACATAAGGTCCTAGTATGAGAACAATATTTTCATCTTGGAGGTTGAATGAATCTGTGGGATGGGATGAAGACTCGGGCTGTAGCACTTTGGATAGGTACCTCTTGAAATATTCATTTTTAACTAGCTCTAAGAAAGGCATAGGAATTTTAATCTTTTGCATCTCATACTCGAAGATAAAATAGGAGGGAGTCTTCATAACCTCCTTCACCTCTGGGACATGGTTCTTGATCACTGCTTGGGGGTTCTGTGTCTCCTTTTCTTTGCTGCTAGCTTCCACCTGCTTAACATGATGCTCTATTCCAGTAGGCTATTCAGGATTGTCAGGCTTTCCCTCTTTTGTTTTGGACCTAAGATTATATCTATTTGGTTGGCTACTAGTCTTTTCCCATTTTCTCATCTCATTTAGTTGGTTATCCATGAGGGACTCTTCATATGCGAACTGAGTTAAATGAGTAAATGAAGATGTGTCACCTAGGAAATGGATTTCAAGAATTGCATCTTCTTCCTCTCCTTCACCAGTAACTAGATTATTTTGGAGAGGGGTTTGGATCTTTTGATCATCTCTATTTATTTGATCTCCTTGGATGATCTAAGGGGCATTATTTGGTCTTCTGAAATTACCCCGGTTATCAATATTTTGAGCGCTCTTATAGCCCTGTTTCCCTTCAAATTTGAATTTCTCCATTTCTGCAGAAAGTGATTTAACCAACTTAGTCATCTCATCCATTTGAGGGTGGGAAGCAGAGGGACCAGAGGTTGAAGCTTCAAACCTTCCTTTTCTTCTGTATTTATCGGCATTACCCCTAAGTTTTTCAACTACCAGTATATTGGATTCTACTTCAAGGGCTGCATATTGCATATGAGCCAAGGAGGTAGCTCTTCTTTCTCTCAGCAGGAGGAAAAAATTAGGGTGAAAAGAACTAGCATAAGTGATCTTGGCAGAGGTCTCAGTATGATTAATCTCAGTGGGGATCTTATTGTACATCTTATTAAATATCTTGGAGAAGTTTGAGACAGACTCCCCTTATTCTCTTTTAAGAGATCCGAACTCTATGCTGTAATAAAGGAAGTCCTTTTTATCCCCCCAATGTCTTAACAATGCATCATCTAGAGCTTCAATCCCATCAATAGATCTAGGATTCAAACCCCTGAACCATTTCCTAGCCTCACCATGAAGGCTCTGTACAAAAACTCTCAGCCAGACATCTTCATTTTCAATATTAATATTATCTACATAACTGTAAAAAGATGAAAGGTGCTCTTCAATAGTGGTGTCTTCCTCTCCTATAAAATGTACTTGAGGTAATCTCCAACTAGGAGGGGATTCATAGGCTGAGGTAAAACAAGAGGATCATACCTATCTACCACTATGGTGTCCATTCTGTTTCTAGGAAGATTAGAACTTGCCATTGGAATGTGAACCGTAGGATAACCAGGGGGAGATGGATATTGGACAAGTGGGACTGGAACTATTTTTGTAGGGGAGGACAATATGGGGCTCAAAGGAAAATAATTTTTCCCTTCTCTAAATGCAGCAATTATGACAGGAGGAGTAGGAAAACCCAAGGTAGGACATCCTTCTGAACCTCTGGGTTTGAACCACTTGAAAATATCATGGGAAATAGGGTTGTAAAAAATTTCTTCAAAATGAGGCCTAGAAGGGGGAAATTAAATAGTGAAACTTCCAAAACTCAAGCTTTTGGAAAATCCAACAAATGGTGTAATAGGAAAATTAGATGCAGCTAATGGAGTTTTAAAAGAAGAAGTTTGTGGATTACCAAGATCACCTGGTACAACAATTGAAAGGCCTTCTTGAGAGGTCTTTCTCTTTTTGATGATCTTTTCTGGGTCATCTTCAAGTGTTTCTAGGGGCAGTTGTGGAGTATACCTCATGTGTCTGTGATGCAGACCCCCTACCTCAGTAGGTTCTACACAACCTCTCGATATTAGGATCATTCTTAATATTCCCCACGATTCATATTGACTCTTTGATTTCCCCACAGGAAATATCCCACATGCTAGTGTGTATCCACAGGTCCTTATGAGTTCACCTGTGCACACAAGCACTAAGTACCAACTCTCACCTCATGATCATTGATAATACCACAACCTTTACCCGAAAGGGTACTTTGGGTTTCATGACTTTGCGATCCTAGATGTGAGTCCTCCTATATCGTCAATCCCTGAAACCCGAAGGGGCTAACGGGTCTCTGAATCCTCACTTGACTTTTCCCTGATGTGACCTCCAACTAATAACTAGGGCCCAAACGTTTCAGCACCTCGGTATTTCTCTTACCGGCGAAACCTAATGCAATGGATCGCTCCGCTGATGGCCAAAACCTTGATAAATCTTCACCACAAATCAATGGATTTGCACCTTCCGTGATTGGATGGTCCTAATTCTATCAGGACTTCATGAATCGGGAGTTCACAACTCTCGACTCCGAGTCACAGCCTCCTCCACTTCCCGAATTCTGAAACAACAAAATTCGTGTGTGAGTCCAATGATTCTCGTTGATACAAATCCAATGGCCACTATTCCTCCTGATATTGTGAGTGCGGAATAACTCTCGGCCTTATCTTCCTTACTCGTTAACTAGATCCAACGGCCCACGGAAGATTGACAGTTCTCCCATAAGCGTTTCCACCATCCTTTCCATTTTCAACACTCCGCCAAACACTCTGGCATCAACCCTTCTAAACTTTCTTTCTTATGGGTGACCTTGACCTTCATCTCCTTTTGAACACTTCAAAGTTTCTATCCCTTCTAATCTTTCACTTGCGACTCAAGGATCTCCAAAATATTTCCTGAATGCACTCCTTGTAACATTTGCAAATAACCTCTAGTTATTTGTCCCTTTGACTCTGTGCACTTCTTGCAACAACAGTTCTTCAATCCTCCTCCTTGATGGATAAAATTCAATGCCTTAACCAACCTGCACACACTTTGCACAACTCTGGGCTAACCTTGCACTTCTAATGATATGAGTACAACGATATCCCTCCTAAGATTTCTGAGATAAAACTCAAAACTTCATCAATGCACACCTTGCGGACATTCACTGCACTCTTTGCAGGAATTCTCAGGAAGAGGAACAATTGAAATCATTCTTCCCTTCTCTCAGACTTCATACATTCAACATGAAATCACAAGCATACACATAGAATTGAAACAAATTCATAATAGAGAAATAAAACAATTGTAAACATACCATTCAATAGATGTAAACAATAAGCTTAACAACACCATGAACTTGAGTCAAATATTTCTTATATTAACTCAGTGTTCTTGTACATGGTTCAGTAGCAACAACTATCTGTCTCATACAATTCTACCATCTCTGTTCTTCTATGCTCTTGTCTTCTATATCTCAACAGCTTACATATATTCTCCATAATACAATGATACAAGCAAGGGTGTCTTTTACGAGTTTTCCCTCCTACATCTCTAAGCTATCTAATCAAAAGTAAAAGATACCTACTTTACATTCAATACAAATAAATACCTCCATGTCTGAGAGATGAGAGCAATGCTCAAGATTTGTTTACAATCTCCAAAACATAAATGTAAATATGCTCTCCTAGATATTACATTAATGCTTCTTCATTCAAATTTAAAACACTTTCAAAATGTGCGTTGGTGTGTTTCCAGCTGTCTTTGCCTTTGCGCTTGCTTTGTTGGCTACTTACAATGGTCCTGCATCATTACTCCCTTGGGTGAAAAATTCATTGAACTCTTGTTCATGAGCTCCTGCATTGTCTGTCCATGTCTTTGGATATTTTCTTCACTTTGCCAACTAGCATCTTCAATCGGGTGTCCTTTCCACTTGATTAAATATTCAAAATATGTCTTCCTTCGGGTCTTCCTTCTGATTCTCTGATCAATTATCTTTTCCATTTGTGGATTTTCAACTACAGGCTATTGTTTAATCCATTGAACTTCCTTCTGATTCTCTTATGCTCTTGTTTCATCATCCCTGTAAGGATACAGATTTTCTATGTTGAATATGGGCAATATTCCTACCCCATCCCGTAATTCAATCTCATAAGCGTTTGCTTCAAACTTTCTTATGATCTTACATGGTCCAATTTTCTTCATTTTTATCTTATTGTATGTTCCCCTTGGGAACCTTTCCTTTATGAGATGCGCCAAAACAAAATCACCCACTTCAAATTGAAGTTTTCTCCTATGATGATTTTCTCTACGCTTGTATTCCTGGTTGGAATTCTCTAACTGCTCTCTAACTTTACTATGGATCTCTTGCATCTCTGCTACAAAATCCTCTGCGCTAGCACTCCTGAATTCATTCTACTCCAAGTCCCTTAATTTAGATACTCCTCTCGGCTACATTCCATACATGATCTGGAATGGGATTTGTCCTGTACTCCTGTTTGGTGAATCATTGTATGCAAATTTCTCTTGCGGCATAATCTGATCCCACTGACTGTGATGTTCAACCACCAAAATCCTCAACAAATATCCCAAACTTTGGTTTACTACCTCAATCTGTCCATCCATCTGAGGATGATATGTTGAGCTAAAATATAAATTAGTCCCTAGCTTTTTCCATAGGGTCCTCCATAAATGACCAAAAAATTTGGTTTCCCTTTCCGATACAATACTCTTAGGTAAGTCGTGAAGTCTAACAACTTCTTTGAAAAACAAATTTGCAATGTGAGTTGCATCATTGGTTTTTTGACATTGAATGAAATGTGCCATTTTAGAAAATCTATCGACTACCATAAAGATTGAGTCACATCCTCTTTTCATCCTTGGCAGTCCTAACACAAAATCCATACTTACCGCATCCCATGGCCTCTTTGGTATTGGCAATGGCTAATACAACCCTGTATTTTGTCATTTCCCCTTTGCATGCTGACAAATTCTACACTTGTTCACCAACTTCTTGACATTTGTTCTCATACCTGGCCAATAATATGAGCCATTCAATTGTGCGAACGTTTTTTCATGGCTGAAATGTCCAGCCAATCCCCCACTATGCTTTTCCTTTAGAAGATTCTCTCTCATAGAAATATTTGGTAGACACAACTGATCACTCTACCTCAGTAGGTTCTACACGACCTCCCGATCTTAAGATCGTTCTTAATCTTCCCCATGAGTTGGATTGACTCTTTGATTTTCCCATAGGAAATATCCCACACTCTGTTGTGTATCCATGGGTCCTTATGAGTTAGCCTGTGCACACAAGAACTAAGCACCAACTCTCACCTCGTGATCAGTTATAATACCAAAAACCTTTACCCGAAAGGGTACTTCAGGTTTCGCAACTTCACAATCCCATATGTGAGTCCTCCTGTCTCATCAATCCATGAAACCCGAAAGGGCTAACGTGTCTCTGACTCCTCCATTGAATTTTCCCTGATGTGACCTTCAACTAAGAACTGGGGCCCAAAAATTTTGGCACCTCGGGATTTCACTGACCTGTGAAACCAAATGCAATGGCTCCCTTTGCTAATGGCTGAAACCCTGATAAATATTTGCCACAAGTCAATGGCTTTACACCTTCCATGATCAAACGGTCTTGATTCTATTGGGACTTCATGAATTGGGTGTTCACGACTCTCGACTCTGATTCACAACCTCCTCCACTTCCCGAATTCCGAAACAACGAAATTCATGTGCGAGATCACCAATCCTCATTGATATGAATCCAACAACCACTATTCCTCCTAATCTTGTGAGTGCAGAATAACTCTCAGCCTTATCTTCCTTGCTGGTAAACTAGATGCAACAGCCCACGACAGATTGACACTTTTCCTGGAAGCATTTCCACTGTCCTTTCCATTTTCAATAGTCCTTCGCCAAACACTTCAGCGTCAACCCTTCTGAACTTTCCTTCTGATGGGTGACCTCGACCTTCATCTCTATTTGAACACTTCAAAGGTTCTATCCCTTATGAGATTTCACTTGAGACTCAAGGATCTCCAAACTATTTCCTGTATGCACTCCTTGCGACATTTGCAAATAACCTCTAGTTATTTGGCCCTTTGACTCTGTGCATTTCTTGCAACCACAGTCTTTCAATCCTCCTCCTTGATGGATAAAATTCAATGCCTTAACCAGCGTGTGCACACCTTGCATGACTCTGGGCTAACCTTGCACTTCTACTGATATGAGTACAACGATATCCCTCCTAATCTTTCTGAGATAAAACTCAGAACTTCGTCAATGCACACCTTGAGGACATTCACTACACTCTTTGCAGGAATTCTCAGGAAGAGAAACAATTGAAATCATTCTTCCCTTCTCTCAGACTTCATACATTCAACATGAACTCACAAGAATACACATAGCATTGAAATAAATGCATAACAGAGAAACAAAACAACTGTAAACATACCATTTAACATATGTAAAGAGTAAGCCTAACAACACCATAAACTTAATTCAAAGCCTTCTAATATTAACTCAATGTTCCTATACATGGTTCAGTAGCAACAGTTATCTGTCTCATACAATCCTACCATTTCTTTTCTTCTATGCTCTTATCTTCTACAACTCATTAGCTTACAGAAATTCTTCATAATACAATGATAAAAGTGAGGGTGTCTTTTACGAGTTTTCCCTCCTACAGCTCTAAGTTATCTAATCAAAAGTAAAATCTACCTACTTTACATTCAATACAAATAAATGCCTCCATTTCTGACAGATGAGAGCAATGCTCAAGATATGTTTACAATCTCCAAAACATAAATGTAAATACACTCTACTAGCTATTACTTTAATGCTTCTTCATTCAAATTCAAAACGCTTTCAAAATATGTGTTGGTGCATTTCTAGTTGTCTTTGCCTTTGCACTTTATTTGCTAGCTACTTATGATGCTCCTGCATCAATCTGCCTTTGGGAGCCACAACTGAAACAATAGAGTCACCAGGTGCAAGTTGCAATCTTCAAGTCACTGATTCCTGATGCACCTTCAAAATCATAATTTCTTTGTCATTCTATTCTAGGGAAATTTCTTCAATTTGTTCCTTGACAGTGACAGTAAGAATTTTAGCACTAAGATTCACCCTCATATTGTGAGAGGATAAGCTTAGTACCCATTGAAAGGTTTGGTGGATGTTGGTTTTATGAGTGGAGTTCAAATGGGAAAAACTCAATACAAGAATGATTTTAGTACAGGAACTGGACAAGAAATGCACAGGGAAGTGAGGGCCTCATTAACTTCAATCATTGATTTGAGTTTAAGTATGAGCAGAAGGAAGACTTAGTGAGAGAGGTGGATGAGACTTCTATGGGCATCCAACCTTCAAGCAACTCGGTGAAGAAAAACTCAGGTTCAAGAGCATTCTTGAACTCAAGATTTAGATAGTGAAATATGTCACAACAACATAATGATCAAACCTACATCACAATGCAACTACAAAAACTCAATTGGATCCCCCATGCCCAATCCTTTCAATGTAAGGGGGAAATAAGGTAACAAGGGATATGACTAAAACTAGTCACAAAAATTCTATAATCAAACCTACATTACAATATAACTACAACCCTTGACTAGATCCTCCATGCTCAAGTGTTTTACCACAATTTTTACAAAGAGATGAGAGAAACTAAATTCTATTAATCTGAAAGTCTCAAATTTGATACATAACCAGAGAATAGTTATGGCATCAAAATATTACAAAATAGGGAGCTCTGCTCAACTATTTGACCCCCTTTAACAAAACATAAAACTGATGTATTTATACTTAGACCATTCCACGACTACCAGGAGTATGATATGGCAATGCCAGTCAAATATTTGTGTCTAAACATTCCTCTATCAGATTGGGCATGTTTCCCTCCGTTAGATGCAAACTAGGTTCAACAAGGTACTGCAAAAAACTAACCATCGTTGTACCCTACTGACAGTCTAACCTCCTTGACCATAAATCTCGAGCCTTCCATTTATGGGTTGAGTTGAAGTTTCAACTACCAACCCCTACCTCATTAACTGAATCTTCATCGGGATTAGAGCGCGATGAGTCAAACGATCTGCATAATACCACCTGTCGTGATTGGATTGGACATTGAGGTCGTGGAAGTCAACCTTTGCTCATTGGATGACCTCTCCTTGGGATGTGAGTGTGATGGAACAACCATCGGGAAACCACTTGTCGACTCAGGATAGGGTGCTATATGCACAATGTGCATATCAGGGCCATGAAAAGTGGTTTGTACTTTCACCACTTTTGGGCCCGATATGAACCTTCTTCCGACACATCACCTCCATGCGAAACCATGATTTTGACATCGACCCACCCTTTGGATTTTAACATCTACGCATGTTGCAGCCCCGATATGACTAGCGACTGTCGATCTGGAAGGGAGATGAAAGCTGGGTGTGCTAGCTACTTTTAGTGCCCCAACTAAACTTTACCCACCTGCTAACTTTGGAGTCCTTCCATATGCGTTTAGAGCTAGTGCTACATTGAAAATGTGCAGGGGAAAAATGCCATTGTAATTGCCTTTGCCTGCTCTGTGCATTGATGGTTGTCACCTGTGAACTTGAACAACTGTATGTGATAACAAGTGGGACACCTTGTGACTCCCTTTAGTTTTCTAACAATTATAACACAACTAGTTAAGAAAACAAAACATCCCTCCTTGTGACTCCCATCATCATTTTCATACTTTGAAAATTTATATCTATGATAATTGAAATTATTTCCAAAAATATATTACCCATATATCCAAAAATAATGTGTTGTCCAAAATTTCAGAAGTCAACTGTTCTCAACAATAAATAAATAAAAACTTAAAATCCATATTTTGTTAAGCCCTAATATTGGCTCATTACCCCTTAATTGGGGAATATTAGATTAGTAATGCTATTTTATTTATGTCGGCTTTAGGCCATTAGTTGTAATTTAGATTAGTAATTTTATTTTAATTATGTCGGCTTTAGGCCATTATACCTCCTAGTCTCCTATATATACCAAGGAGACATTTTCATATATATATATATATATATATATATTTTACTGGGGGAATCGGCAACTCGCGGTTCTTGTACTCGCGTGACATGGGGTCGATCCCCAAGCAGCTACCACTATAACCCTAGGTGCAACCACCCAGCCCACAAGAATGGCACATGAGTAAGTCCGGGTGAGAATTGAACATGAGACTTCATTTTACAAATTTCCTTCCATTTACACGGCACTTGCCAATCCGTCTACACCCGTGCAGGCATGAGACATTTTCATTTTGAATCATCTTGGACTTGAACATTTAAGTGGGGTAAAAGGAGGTTTCCCCCTTGAAGAGGATTATTATCTGAAATTATCTCTTTTTCAAGGCGTTGAGTA
>JZKD02S1673301.1:551370-562889 GCA_000966675.3 Picea glauca
TTGTATTTAGTTTTAGTTTAATTAGTAGTTTGTTTTAATTAGATTAGTGTATTAGTTAGTTTTTAGTTAATTTCTTTTATTTAATTTCTTTTATTAGTTTTAATTAATTAGTTTTGTTTCTTTTATATTACTTAGCTCAGATCAATTCTCTCTTTGGTTTTCTTGAAAGACCTTAGAGCGGCCAACGGAACCGTTAAAGTCGTCAGGGTGGTCCATTCCAAACGGCTTGGGTTTTTTAGACAACCCCGAACCGGTTCCACTCTCCCAGTTAACGGACGGTCAATTTTGCCCATCAACACTTCCCTGATAGATGGCATCCCTCCCATAGCTCGGACTTGTTAGACTATTAGAGTTTGCAGTGCCTTTGACAACATGCACTGCGGACTTTCCTGTAGGTGATGTTTTTATATTTTCTTCAAAAATGTGAAATTGGTTGAGATGCATTTTTGTCAGAATGTCAAGCACATCATTTTTTTCCTCCATACCAAATTTTATAAGAACCCAGATCGTGATTCAAAAGTTAATATTAAAACAAGACGTTGTTGGGTGTTAATTGCTACAAACTATCAAGGTGCTGCAAACTATCTTGTAGCATCTCGTTTCATGCCAAATCAACTCAACTAATTCCAAAACCATGAAAGAAGCCTTGAAAACCTCTAATAAACCTTCTAAAACTCCTGAGTAATGAAAATAAATTGCATAAACAATATATTGATAGAAGCATAGGACAAAACATTCCTTAGATTTACAAGCCTACATATATAAGATATCATAGAAAAATTGATTGAAATTTGTAGACGTAATGCTTTATCCTCTTCTTCTCATAGTGGCCTCCTTGGCCAACATGTCCAGATTCCTCTTAGCAATCTCCTTTCTTGATTGGTTCATCTCTTGTTCTCATTCTTCCACAATCTGCTTTAATCTATACTGGATCTGCAACATCTGCAGATGTCTCCAACGCATGCCCTGTTTGATCATTCCTAGTGTTAAGACCTCACTTGTTGTTGTTGAAAATTACACTAACATTTTTTAAAGCTCTTAATCCACCATAAACTGCTATAGAGAGTTTGTAGCGCCAAAAGTGGTAGTATGTGACAGTTTGCAACGCATTGTGATGAAGAACCAAAATGATAATTATTCCTTTTGAAAATGAACCTTTAGAGGTGATCGATGATGTGATGGATCTGAATAATAGAAATCATAATTAGAAACTCTTTTGAAATAATAATCATAAAATATTTGACATATTCCCTATTTTGTGAGTGCTACAAACTTCTAGGAGAGTTTGCAGCACATACGATTTATGACTTGGAAATATCATTTAGGTGGTTGGATGAATGTCTAAGACAATTTGGAAACTTTTTTGGATGACAACATTTGATGATGACCCTTTAACAAATTAGAAATGACCTTCACTTTCCCTCTTGTGCTAATAATGACAACCACCATCATAACACCAAGACTAGGCAAATGTATTTTGTTCAGCTTTAGACCCAAGGTTAAAATCAATACCTTTATTTATTAACATGAAACATGAATCAAAACCTTTGACAAACTATACATCCTATGTGTTAACATGTGGCTCCACAGGGGATGGGATGCTCCACGTGAGTTTCCAAGAACATTGCAATTCTAGTGCCTTATCCATTGGGCTACAAATCTATAACCTTGCTCATCCATAATGTAAAACAATCTTCCAATCAAACTAAAGAACAATTGTTACACTAGTGCCTCCATTGGGATATCATTATTCCTGATCTACTACAAACCAAGAAAATAAAAACCACATGCTCATGGTGTGAGATTATTTATGTATAGGTCATATTTCTAACCAAATGAAACTTGTTTTGCTTATTTATATACAAATTTCCCAAAGAATAATTCAAGAAACAGATTTCTTGACCTTCCCTACTATTCACTGCTGAAACTATGAGAGGAAAATAGTGGGTATAATAAAAATTCAATGAACAACTCGTACCTAATATTGCAAACATGTAGCATGCCAAAACCTATAGCTCTTAGAGTTTTGGATAACAAGGACTCTATAAAATCTATTATTGGATCATGAAACTCATGGCAAGACATTTACAGTTGATCCAAAGAAAAAGATTTTCACTTTGTTTAATCCACTACATGAATATCAATCTTATCCTCCTCATGCTTCAATTGAAAACAAGGTGATTTCCGAGTATCCTCTTCTGGTAATACTACATCTTGGACATGAACCATCATATTTTCTTTTCCCTTCAAATAATATAGTCCATGAATATCATATAGTTGATGTTCAAAATCTCCAGAAAAATAAAGAATTAGTTTCTTATGGTCTTTAATATTATTTTCCTCATAATCATCAAACAAAGAATGATCATTGTAAGCTATCATTTGAGAAACATTTTCAAAGTCCTCTTGCATAATGGTTTTTTTTCTACTGAAAAGAAATAAGATCCGCATACTCATTTTCATACTCGTCATAAATAGGTGGATCCTCAAAATATGTAAGTTCAAAGACCTACTTATCATTCTTCTATGCAATCACAAGTGAAAACACATCATAGGAAACTTCTTGAAAGAACCCATCAAAATCTTCTTCTACGGCTATTTCTTCATGACAAGAATCATTTTCATAACTAACATATGATGATGTGTACATTTGTTCATTGGCATATGAATACTCAAAAGAAACAACTTGATCTTCATAAAAATTTGGAGCAGCCTCTGCATCATAGTCAAAACTGCTAGAGAGATTCAGGTCAAGGAAAAATGTTCCTATAATGTTGCTATCACCAACATCCTTATCATTAAGAAAATCAATAGACTCTTCTTTCAAAACTAAAGAACTAGAGAATATTTTACATGGGGATGACTCCTCCTCTACATGCTCAATTTTTTTTTTCTGCTTCATCCTCATAACCAAGAGAATTACTAATTGAATGTTGGATGTAGAATTCAAATTCTTTACAACAATTTTCAAAAAGAAGATCAGTCGGATAAAATATTTTTCAATGATTATGAAACACAATATGAAACTCTTGTAATGATGAAATACTTGAGGGAGGAAGAGATATACACCATTCACAGGATTTTCCCTCCAAGGAGTATCTAAACAACTTGATCAGGACGTCTTCATGTATAACTTTCAATTTAAGAACACACTTGTGAAAATTTAATAAGAAATTATCTGGAACTTCCCAATCTTCTCCTCTAAACCTAGGAAGAGGACCTTCCATTTCAATTCTATTAGGCAGGGGATTTGGAAAAATAAATATATTTTAAAAATAAAAAAATGCATACCTCTCAGCAAATATCTTGTCCATTTCAAACTAGTTAGGTCACCAATATTTTCATCTGTGATGAAACTGGAGTCGCCAGGTAGAATGTTACAGTCAAACTAGTGTCTTTCTCCTGTCTACCATCAAGAGATGGATATATTCTATGTCATTCTCCCAGGGAATATTTTCAACTTCGTCCTTCACTCCCCGGAAACAGTGCCAAAATGTTACCACTAGAAGTCACTCCAAACTGAAAAAAGAGTTATACCAATACCCATATATATATAAGTGATTAAAACATGTTATACTCAGGTGGATCAACAAGGAAGAGCAATAAGGAGGGTATAAAATTGTCTACAAAGTCATTCCATTGGGCATGGAGTTAACACATCCTACAGATCAAAGGAAATCAAGCTTCCTACCAAAACAAAAGGGATATAATTGATGGATGAAGGTATAAGGAAGATAACAAAAATAAGAATATCATCAAGCATAGATCATCTATGCAAAAATGACTTAAAATATTACTAGAATAGAGATCATGAAAGGAGGCAATTACTACAAATCATTTGGAGCTCATGAATATCCTTCCAATGAACAACCATTGATATTCAATCCCTGAAATTCCATTAAATAAATATGACAAGGTAAAATGATAATAAATAACACAAAGTCTAATAAACAACTTTCATGAATCTCTAATGGAAGAAATGCCTACATCACATGCCCTCAGGATTATAAATAAACAGATAAAATTTCCCATGCATCTCTCCAGTCATGAAGCCCCTTTCCTTATGAAAATCCACTTCATATATAGTGAATGATATCTTCCTACTATAAGGATGTCAAAACCAAGTAGCTACATAGGATCCTTCTCCATTTAGGAATATGTTACAAAAGATTTTAACAAAAACATAACAAATTCCCATTTTTTGGGATCTTGTCTATTGTGATAAATGTCTTTTGAAACAGATCATGTTGCTTGATCTGGAGATGGAACACATGCCCCTCATATCCAAATAACTCCTAGGAAACCATTATTACCTTCCTTAACAACTATCAGCCCTCCCATAGCTCGGATTCGTTAGATTGTCCGAGTTCGCAGTGCCTTTGACAACATGTGTTGTGAACTTTCCTATAGGTGATGTTTTTATCCTTTCTCCAAAAGTACGAAATCGGTCGGGCTGATGTTTTGTCTGCAAGTCAAACACATCATGTTGTTCCTCCAAACCAAATTTAATAACAACCTAGATCTTGATTCGAAATATATTATTAAAACAAGACTATGATATGTGCTAATTGCTACATACTATCCCAAATTACCAGTTTGCAGTGCCAGTTAGTTTAGGCACTGCAAAATTCCCTATAGCAACTTGTTTCATGCCAAATAAAATCAACTGATACTAGAACCCTAAAAGAAGCCTTTAAAACCTTTGATTAACCTGCTACAACTTCTGAGTAATTAAAATAACTTGCATAAACAATATATTCATAGCAGCATAGGACAAAACATTCCTTAGATTTACAAGCCTGCATATATAAGATATCATAGAAAAGCTTATTTAAAGTTACAGACATGATATGGTATCCTCTTCGTCTCCTGGTGGCCTGCTGACCCAGCATGTCTAGATTCCTTTTAGCAATCTCCTTTCTTGACATGTGCATCTCTTGTTCTCATTCTTCCATGATCTTCTTTAATCTATATTGGATCTACAACATCTGCAGTTGTTTCCAACTCATGCCCTGTTTGATCATTCTTGGTGTTAAGACCTCAATTCTTGTTTTCGAACATTACACTAACAATATTTCAAGCTCTTGATCCACCATAATATGCTACAGAGAGTTCATAGCGCCAGAAGTAGTAGTATGTGACAGTTTGCAACACATTGTGATGAACAACCAAAATGATAATTCTTCCTTTTGAAAACGACCCCTTAGATCTTCTTGATGATGTGATGGATTTGAAAACTAGAAATCCATCATTATAATATCTTTTGAAATCATAATCATTAAATATTTGACATATTCCCTATTTTTGGAGTGTTGTGAACTTTTAGGACAATTTGCAGTGCATCTGATTTATGACTTGGAAAAATACTTGAGGTGGTTGAATGAATGTCTAAGACCCTTTGGACACTTGTTTGGATGAAAAAATTTGATGATGACCCTTTAAAAAACTAGAAATGACATTCTCTTTCCCTCTTGTGCTAATAATGACAACCACCATCATGACACCAAGACTAGGAAAATGTATTATGATCATCTTTAGTTCCATGGTTAAAATCAATACCTTGATTTATTAACATGAAACATGACTCAAAACCTTTGAAAACCTATAAATCCTATGTGTTAACACCTTGCTTTTTGTACTTCCATGTGAAATCCTACTAGAATCCTATCATCTTCCATTTCCAGTAGTTGGATTAGCCTCTCCTGTATTGTGCCTCTTTCTATCATGTTGGTAATTGCTACTATGTGTAGACTGAGTACCATAAATTATAATGTCACCATTGCTTCCTTCCCATACACCAGTCTAAATAGTGTCTTTCCTGTCAACTTATTTCATTTGGTACTATATTCCCATAGTAATGTTAGTGGTTTCAAGTCCCAATCATACAAGTTCACATTGTAGGTCTTAGTCAATGCATTTTCCAAAATCTTATTGAAAGCCTCTACTGTTCCATTTTACTGAGGATGATATGGTGTACTCTTCTAGTGATAGACTTCAAACTCCTTAGTCATTTCCCTAATGGTATTGTTAATAAAATGAGTTCCTTTGTTTCTCATCAATATCTTGGGACATCCAAATATGGTGATCACTTGCTCAAATAAGAAGTGTGATGTTGTCTTTGCACTACAATATTTGACTGGTGTTGCTTCTACCCATCTCATTAAGTACTCAGTCATAGTAATGATATATCTAGATCCTGACCTTTTTGTTGGTGGATTAATAGGTCCAACAAAGTCTATTTCCCATTTGTCAAATATATTAATAGTTACTTATAGTCTTAGGGGCATCTCATCACTTATGTTAGGTTTTCCAACCCTCTAACAGACATCATAGTTCTAGCAATATTCCTTGGCATCTTTATGGACTATTGGCCACCATAATCCTGTGTGTAATACCTTCTGCGAGGTGGCTTTTCTTGCATAGTGTCCTCCATATATACCTTCATGATCTTCTGCAAAACTTTTGGGTCATTCATGTTCCAATACACACTTTCTAAATATACTATTTGCACCCATCTTGTATAAATGACCTAGAATGAGTTAATAGTCTGCGACTCTTACTACCACATTTTTCTTCTGCGTAGTGCTAAAGTCTTGTGGTGAAACCCCTGTACTTAAGTATTCAATAATATCAATGAAGTATTCATCAAATATTTTTACTGAAAATAACCGTACATCAAGGAAGTTGTCTTCCAAATTAGTAGGTTCTTCTCCATTGGTTACCCTTGATAGGTGATCAGTCGGTCCTGCATTCATCTTCTCTGGTTTGACTATCACTTTGAAATTGAATTCTTGGAATAATAATAGCCATCTACATATCCTCCCCCCCCCAACATTGGCTTGTTTACTAGATATTTGAGGGTATAATGGTCTGTGAAAATTTTAAAGTGTTTACCTAGTAAATAGTGCATGAATTTTTGAAGTGCATATACTATAGCTAGGCCTTCTCCTTCTATGGTGTTGTAATTATGCTCAAATTTTGACAATTTTTTTCTTGCAAAGGTTATAGGATGGTATAAATCCCTTGCTCATGGTTGTACCAGAATTGCTCCAAGTGATATAGCTTATACATCTACTTGCACATGAAATTTATTTTCCCAATACAAAAATACTAATATAGTTGTTTTCACCATTGTTTCCTTTAGAGTTTCCAATCCTTGTAGACAATCCTCATTCCAATGAAATCTGGTGTCCTTCTTTAACAATTTTTCCATTGGTGTAGTAATCTATGCATACCCCTTTATAAAATTCTTGTAATAGCCTGTATGTCCCAGTGTTTCTCATAACTGGCGCACTGATTTTGGTGGTGGTAAATTTACAATGATTGCAATCTTAGCAGGGTCAACTAGTAAACCTTGTTTACACACTATATGTCCCAACAATATAACCAAAATGTGTACAAAAAATGTATTTCTTGATGATTAATGATATTTTTCATTTCCTGCATCTTTCCAACATTAGTGTTAACACTTTTACATGGTCCTTTAATAGACTATATATAGTCCGGTCATCTAGATATACTTCTAGAAATTGAGGTATGAATTCCTTTAAAGAAGCTATGACTATTCTTGAAAAAATGGCTGGTGCATTCTTCATTCCAAAGGGCATGACTGTATATGGTAGGATCCTCATTCTATAGATAAAGTGGTCTTATAACTATCCTTTGGATCTATTTTTATTTGATGGTATCCTAAGAATCCAACTATGAATGAATATGCTTCCTAACCTACCACATGCTTTAAGACTTCATCTGTAAAAGGGGTAGGGAAAGGTTCATGTAATAAAGAATCATTGAGTTTCCTCAGATATACACAAATACTTATCCCTGCCTTTCTTATTTTCTTGGACTACCAAGGGACTGATCCATTCAGATTCCTCTACTTGTTCTATAATTCCAGCTTCTAGCATTCGATAATTTTTTTCTTTCACTTTCTGCTTATACACTAGATTCAGTTTGTAAGGTATTTTCCTAACAGGTCTAGCCTAAGATGGAAATAGTGTCCATAAGTATGATGGGAAAGGCACACTATTTGAACACTTAAAGAAGTGCAGAACATAATGGAGGATGACACCACTAGAGGAATGTCCGCATCACTTTATCCATACATTGGAAGGGATCATAGGGAATGGGTACATAGACCAAGAGATGCGTAGAGGAACTACATAATGGACAAAATTACAATAGAATTGCATAGTAAACTTCTCATTTGAACATGAGAACCCAAAAATTGATTCTGCGCTGAAGATTATATGGGGAATGATATTTTTTTATGAGACAAAGGTTGAAATCATGATAAAATATCAACAACAGAACAAATAGACAGTTAAATAATTACTCTCATGCTATCATGTCAAAGAGGAAGCACCAGATGAAGATGACCGACGCAACATCCATATTACAGATATTGAAGGAGAGAGAGAGGTGGAAGGTCGATCTCTAGAGTCAGAAGTATTTGTTGCACCAATCAAAGTTAATAAATTCAACATTGGGACGAATGACAATCCCAAAATGGAAAGTATTGGAGACTATTTGGATGAGTAAATAGTAGAAAGAATAACAAATTTATTTCGTGAATATAGTGACCTATTTCCAACAACCTTTAGAGAGATGAAAGGAATGGAAGGGGATATAGGTGATATGAGAAAGGATTTGAGTGTGGGGGATATGTTGGGAGGCCTCTTATGCCATTTTAATATTCATCACATACTAAGACATTATACATTATAATACATTAAACATTATCATAGATTATACATAAGTGAATATATGAAAATATGTAAAGAGATAAAAGCATAAAGAGAAAATAATAAAGGATTAGTTGGAGCGGGTACAACCACTCCAACCATATCTCTATTTTACAAATACTCATGAATATGGAATACAAACTAGGATGGATATCCTTCCCACAAATATTTATCTCTTCTTGAGTACGTGTGTGTCCTATTATTTCTCCTAAAATGTAGCTCTCTTTTCTTGAATGCATGGAATTATTCCCTAGACTACAACAATGGGTTTGATATATGATATTAGGGAGGGTTTCATGATTGTAGTGTTAATGAATAAATATTCACATGGTTATCCATTATAGATTTCAATGGTTATAAAGGTGAATAAACAAAATGAAGATGTTATAGAAGTTGAAGTACATTGGTACACAAAAGTGATCCAGACTACGTAAGGATCAAAATGAAACAAATGCAAGGAAATTTAACAAATATACACAGAAATATATCCAAGAGAACAATAATATAGTAAGAACCCAACTATATAGTAAGAACCCAACTCTTTATTAAATAGAATAATATTACACAAAAAACACTAGCTTAGAATGGTGGTTTCCTATCTCTAAAAGGGAGAGATTTTGGCTACAATAATTTGTTAAAAAGATATTACAAGAGGCTGAAAGGGAAGCCTTTAAACATAATAAAGAACTCTTAAGGTCCAAAACCCTAACTGTTAGAGGCAAAGTGACAAAAGGTCTGCGGGCCTAAATTGGACAATCCTATTGAGTTCACAATGCTTTGAAAATAAATATTTTATGTCTACATCATGAGGGCATGATGAGATGATATTTTACAAATGATAAGGATGGTATATATATTACTTATGGGTGCCTTTTCACTTAAGAGTCATATATTTTAACTATTATTTTATTATTATTTGTTTTATTTTATTTATCCCACCTTACAAATACCCTGGTTGAATACCATGGGTTAAAAAAACCATGGGTTGATAAACAACCAATAGTAAAAACCAATTAATAATCATGAAAATATATTTTCACCACTTTATTATTATTATTTGTTTTATTTTTCTCCACCTTGCAAATACCATGGGTGTATTCCTTGGTTTACTAAAACAACAGGCTCATAAACTACCGATGTTAAAAAACCAATTAATGACTATGTTGATTTAGTGGAAGAGGTGGATGGCCACCAATATCCATCTGTACAAGTTCTCCCCCCTTAGGAACAAATGTTCCCCATTACATCAAGTTCCTACTGAAATTGAATCCTCGTGATCCACTTTCCTTGTTGAAGAAGGTGTCCTACTTTGACAACCCAATAGAGTTATATATTCTTTTGGTAGGTGTATTTCATTTAGATCTCCATGATTTTATCCATTGTAGCTTTCTCAATTTAGTTAGTATTGTGTTTGGTAGGGACCAAATTATCAAACACCTCTAAGGTGTCCATCAAAGGTGGGTAATATGGTCATATCATATCCACATTAAATGTTGGGTGCAAGCCGAGGAAAGGAATAATAATCGATTTAAAATCATTTTCACTCATGACCTTTATGATGATGTAAGGGACATATTGGAGTGGTCTTATCTTCCTATAGTAGAATATTAGGGTCTCTTTATGCAAGTGAAACCACACCTTATCACCATCCCAAAACTTGTGTGGAACCTAATGTTGGTTATGTCACCACTTGTACTTGGAATTATCTTTTTGAAGGATGTAATGAACCTATTGTTGGAGGTGTTTTATCCCTTCAAAAACTTTGGTTTCTTGGTCATCCTCTCCATGAGTGTGGGAGAATTATGTTGGTGAATATGTAGTAGGAATAGCTACATCAATGGGGGATAATGGATAGAACCTTAAGAACACCTGAAAGGGGATGTTGCCAATAGAGTTGTAAAGGGATTTGTTATAGATATGTTGAAAAAATGGAACCTTCTTCCACACCAACATAATTTGGATCCCATAAGGTGAAGAGAGCTAGGATATTTAATCTCCTATCTAATTACTCAGTGTTGACAAGTATAAATGGATAGTGAAGCAGGTAAGGAGAAATTTCCGATGGTGAGTCCCAATTAGACTCACTCTCATTTGGGATGGAAAATTCCAACAAGTATGTGGGCCCAGTGTCCACTAGGAATCAAAATAACAAGGGAAAGAGAATAAACTATCCCCCAAATAATTCCAAATAATTCTAAGTGTAATCTAATTAAAAAAAAAATCAAACTATATATTCTATCTATTTCTAACCTATCCTACAAGAGAAATTCTAACATATAGAAACAATTGTTACAAACCTATTTGTCACACTTAAGTGAGGGAGTGTGTAATGACCCTTTTCTTATTACTATGAATAATTTCATAAATAAACCTAAACATTGGCTAAATTATAATTAATTATTATATAACCTTAATTGATTATAAGTTATTAATTAATTATTTTGATTATACTTAGCTGAAGTATGATTAACTCCTTGATTAAGGGTTAATGAAGGAGTAATTATTAAATGAGACATTAAATGATTAAGTATTAGACTAATGGTTAGTGATTAATTAATTATTAAATAAAGTAATTGATTAATTATGTAATAAACCAATGGGGGAAAATAAAATAAAAACATAAATAAGGTTAAAGGGGTTACGTATCCCATGAGGGATAACGTAACCCATACGTTAAAGGGAATATTTAATAGAGGATAAGACCATTAATAAAGAACTAAATGAAGAGATAAGGCTTTAATGAATGGATAAGGTGTTTGGTGGGGAGTGAAGGTT
>JZKD02S1673301.1:611719-647939 GCA_000966675.3 Picea glauca
TTCATATTCCTTTACTTATATAGTCCTCCAAAGGGTGCCACTTTGAAACAATGTGTCCTTTTGGAATGAAACATTGCACCCCTTCATTTAATTAACACAAATGGTAACTTTTATTGATTGATTTTGTACACCAATTCAGAAAATGATTTTCATATGAATATTCTAGAGTGATGGAAATGATTTTAAAATTCTATGACATGGGTATTTTGCATAACATTCCCAATTAGTCAACATGCGAGAAATTTCCTCAGAAAGTGTGTGAGGTGGCCGATACAGGAGGTTCTTTGAAGGTAACTTACCTAAATTTTTATTTCTTCGTCGGATGCCAGATAAAATTCAATACATATTAACTTTTCATGAATGTCTAAATCAACCTCCACATATTTCCTTTGTTGGTGATTATTTAAACTCAACCTGTAACCATTTTACTTGATGGTTATATTAAAATTGGTTCCCTCTCATTTGGCAGTCATTGTTGGTGCAGAATTGATCAGACCAGGGTCCTTCTCAGGTTACCAACAAAAGGCACCGAGTATTATAGAGCACTGGCATTTTCATCTCCTCCTAAGAGAATAAGTCTCACCCGAAGCGCAACCAAGACAAGAAGATAGGGAAGGGAAAGGAGAATACTTAGGCAGGTTTCTAGAAGCTCAAGACTTACCATAACCTTGCGCAAGATGGACTAACCAAAGAACATATATGAAATCATTCATAACTAGAAATAAATACAATAAAGTTAAAATAGCATTTGTAACCAGAGACAAAACATTGATCTTATCAGACATAGAGAAGTAAAGTACAGAGATGATTCTTAATCATAAACATAGAATGACACAGTATATTTCACAATTTTGGGTCCCTCCATATATATTATGAAAAGAGATTCTCAGATACAATCTCACAAATACAATTCCGTACTCTGGTACAAGCTTTTGGATTTGGACTCATGCCTCAGAGCTTTATCTACCCTTTTCCCCCAAAACTGGATACAAATTACAATCGCGGAACCTACATGGAGTAGAATGATACTTTGTCTACGCCTTCTACACCCTCTATGAAAAAAACCAACAACCAACGACCCTTTTACAATCCTATGCATCTCATACATATAGGTTGAGTGGGATCTTCTGGCTTTATACTCCGTATGATTTCTTATTCTTGTTATGTTGTAACTTATTTTGCCTTTCTAGTTGTGTTGTCCCTCTTCGCAACCTTTTTCTGTTTCTTTTCCTACTCCACTGTCCAGCTCCTTTGTTTCTTGCGCAAATTTTTTTGACCAAAATTGGGAATATAGTCTTCCTTTCACAACTTCTAACCAAAAACGAAGGGCCCAATAGGCTCTGACCACAATTCTTGACTCACCCTCGAGTCAAGTCCTTGGCTCTTCCGTGGCTTCTGGGATTTCCTGTTTATTTTCTTTGTCCTTCGTCTCCACTTTTCTTCCATATTTTTCTTGCACTCTTTCCTTTTCCACCTCTTCAAATGAAGGGCCCAACTCTAAGGCCCGCTTCCTGACTTCTTGAAAACGCACAATTTTGTCCTGACACTTCCTGGTAAGGAATGAGGCTTCAGCTACGAACTGTTGAGTCACATCTATAATGCATCCCTTAGGCTTGGATGTGACCAGGGAGTTCCATTCAGAATCAACTGTAGCATCTACCTAATTCATCTTCATGTACAATGTCTAAACGATAGGTCAAAATTCGTGCATCTCTTTCGTGACTACTAATTATGCTTCAAACAGAGCATTCAAATCGTTGTATGCCTGCTGGATCTGATAAAATTTCTCATGCTTCTCCATCAGATCCATGGTGACCGCAACTTCTTCATTGAGCGATTGTATCCTTGCACACACATCCTTTAAAGTTTGGTTGCTCCTTGCATACAATCGCTAACTTCAAGAAATATTCTCGTGCATTTGATTGTGCGTTTGTATAGTTCTACTTTAACATTATTTCCTTCCAGCACTAATTTTTTCATCTACTCTTGAAGCTTCTAAGGTTTCTTCTTTGCTTCACGCTAGCTCTCCCTCTGACCATAAAGGGGTTCCCGTCACATTTGATTATTATCATTAATAGATTCATTACTCTTCTGATCCTACGTTGTTGAGTAAGAAGTTTTGTATCAAAACAACACTTAGACAAGAAAAATGAGCTACATGTCATGGTGCAACAATGCACACTTCGAATTTATTAGTTGAATCCACATAAATTGCAAAAACATTCAAATCTAGCTACTATACATGCTTCTTTGGACTAGAGAAATAGTCCTTTAACTCAATTCTGAGACATATAGGGTTTTAGGAGAGCGTCATTCACCCATCCTAGAAAAATTATACCATCTATGTGTGCAAGTCTAACTACTCCAGAAGGTCAGATCTACACAACTATAAATGGTCCCAACCAATGCATGCGCAACTTGCCTAGATGTTTCTTGTATCGACTATCATAAACTAGGACCGTATCTCCTTGCACAAATGTTTTAGTATTAATGTGTCTGTCATGCAAATATTTATGCCTTTCTTTCTCAACTGATTGATGAAATTCTACTAAAAACATGGTCTCTTCAAGTTCTTTCAATTCCATAAGCCTCTGTGCAATTGATTCAACCTCCTACATGTGTGTAATCTGTGCAATGTATAGACTCAGGGTAATGAATTATGCAGGTACCATAACCTCTTTCCCATAGACTAGATGAAATGGAGTATGCTTTTGGAGTTTTGTTGTGGTTGTCCTGTAATCCCATAAAACTACTAGGATTTTTTCATCCCAATCCTCCCTGTTTGTGGAACAAACCTTCATTAATCCTTTCTCCATAATCCTATTAAATGCTTTTATCGTTCCATTGGCTTGTGGATGGTAGGGGATACTTTTATGGTGTTGAATTAAGAACTTTGTTGTAAGATTTTCTATTGTACTACTGATAAAATGACCACCCTGATCACTGGTTAGAATCCTAGGACATCCAAACCGAGTGATAATATTTTCAAAAATGAACCTAGCAGCAATATCAGTCGAACAATGTTGAATATTTGTTGCCTCCACCCATCGTGTAAGGTAATCAGTTTTTGTAATAATATAACTAGAATTTGAATTCTTAGTTGTGGGGTTGATCGGACCAATGAATTCAACTACCCATTTCTCAAATGCTTGCAGAGATTTCACTGGCTTAAGAGGCAATCCATCTCATCATGATGGCTATCCCACTCTTTGACAGAGATCAGAAGATATCACATATGTCTTTGCAGCCTTAAAGAGTGTGGCCCACAATAATCCAGCTTGGAGGACTTTTTGTGTAGTGGCCCTTCCTCCAACATGGCCTCCTGGAACTCCACTGTGGCATTCCCACAATATGTCCTATCTTTCGTGATATAAGACACACCTCTTGAGCATGATATCTAGGCCCAACTTACACAATTTCCCTGCAATCAATTGATAATTTTTTTCTCTAACCACCATATGATGTTTCTGAGTTATGGAGTACATTTTTTGGAAGTCCCCTTTGCTCAAGAAGACTTTTATGTCTTCCAAGTATTTTGGTATGGCCTCAACCTGAAACAGGTTTTCATCTGGGATTTGATCATCGATTGCTCGACGAATTTCTCCTGACTCTAATATAGACAGGTGATTAGGCCCCATGTTTCATCTTCCAGGTTTAATGATCACTTGAAATGAAAATTCTTGAAAAAATAACAACCATAGAAAAATTCTTCCTTGTAGAACAGGCTTGTTAACTAAATATTTTAATGCAAAATGACCAGTAAAGAACTTAAAATGGGAGCCTAACAAGTAATGTCTAAACCTATGCAGAGCGTAAATCATAGCTAAACCCTCCCTTTCTGTGGTTGTATAGTTTCTCTCATCTTGTGACAACTTCCTTCTAGCAAAATAGATAGGATGATCCATGTCTCCATCTACTGGTTGTGCTAAGAAGGCTCCCAGGGAAATATCTGATGCGTCTACATGCACATGAAATTTGTTTTCCCAATTCATAAATATCAGAATAGGTGTTGTGTTGAGCCTTTCTTTCAGGATGTTGAATGCTTTATCACACTCTGGCGTCCACTGGAACACTTATGACTTATTTAGTATATTTTCCATGGGTGTAGTAATGTTTTCATACCTTCTAATAAACCTGCGATAGTACCATGTGTTCCCCAGTGTGGAGTGCAACTTCTTAGTGCTCATAGGTGGTGGAACATTCACAATAACTGCAACTTTGGTTGGGTCTACCAGTACTCCTTCTCGGCATACTATGTGGCCTAAAACATTTCCATGTGGCACATATAAGATACACTTCCTAAGGTTCAAGTATATCTGCAATTCCCTACATCTATAAAAAATCATACGTAGTAGCGCTACATGTTCCTTGAGCAGACTGTATACCATCCAATCATCCATATAAACTTCTATAAACTTATGAATAAATTCTCGGAAAGATGTTATTACAATCCAAGAAAAAACTGCAGGGTGTTCTTTAGGCCGAAGGGAATCAAATTATATGAAAATGACCCCCATTATGTTATAATGTGGTCTTCTTTTTATCTTCTTCAGCAAACCTCACTTTGTGATACCCCAAAAATCCATCTGTAAATGAATAATATTATTTCCTCGTAACCTGTTCTATCACTTCATCAGTAAAAGGTGTTGGGAAAGGGTCATGCACACAGGAAGAGTTAAGGATTTTGTAGTCTAAACATACCCTAATGTCCTTTGTTCCTTTGTTGCTCTGGATGACTATTGGGCTAACCCATTATGCTTCTTCCACTGGAAAAATAAGTCCATCCTACAACATCTTGTCTATTTCCCTCTTAATATTCTCCTTCACTCTAACATTAAGGCTATATGGTCTATGCCTTATAGGATTTGTTCTTGATTTTAGTTCAATTTTCATCTCTCCCATAGCTCCTTTAATCCCTTTTAGCTCTGAAAATGTCTTTGGGAACAAGTCCTCATACTCCCGCAACAGGATATGTATTTCTTAGCTAGTCTGCTCATCCTAGTAATCTCCCACCATAGCTATATTAGGTTTCTCTGTAGTTCCTATATTGAATTTACACAACTTCAATGGATAATTATAAGAACTATCAGTGTATTTGGGTATAATGTTTTGGATCTCTTTACTTCCTTATGTTCCCTTAATGGCTAAGTTTCTCAATTCTTCTAAATCATTCAGGTTTTCCAAATCCTTCTCAATTTTATAGCATTATATAGGTCTCTTGTCCGAGTTTAGACTGAAGTGCTTGGCGATGATTTTCACATACCACTAGGTCTTCTTTCCATTCACCAGCATCAGTAAAAATGAATTCTTTAGTTCTTTGCGGGACTATTTTAAGCTCAGGGTACTTTCTTGTAAATGAGAATTCCTTGCAAAATTGTTCATCCAACGGTTGCCAGTCGTTGTTCTGTCTTCTGGTTTCCTCATTCATGTACCAATATTTAGGAATTGTACCTAGCGAATGGGGAAATACTTTAACCCATAAGAGAGATGGTATTTCCGCAACTTGCCACTGTCTCATGCACTTTTCAATATGTTCTTTAGGATCATATTGTCCATTAAATAGTTGCGCAACTTGAAAATTTGTCTACATCTCTAATTCCATCTACTCCTTATCTTGAAATCAATATCAAATAGCTTTCTTCACATCCTCTCAGTTCTTAATCAAGGCTTTGTGACTAGTCCACCATCTAGCAAGGGTGTGCTAGAGGGCTAAGTCCAAAACTGATATCCTTTGATCATCCTCTATCTTCTCTTCCATGTTGACTAGAAAACTGTCAAGTTCTGAGGTACCATTGTATATCAAGTGCTATATCACCTTGGTTCCAACCCATCTAGTTTCTTTGAAAGTTGCACATATTCTTGAAAATCTTTCATATGAACCTTGTTGCCAAATGTCAAATGCTAGTTCTAAATCTTCATCCACCGATTGTATGCTCCTCCAACTTATTGATCCATCAGCAATAGGATTTATGTAGTCTTCTCTCGTTCTTGTTGTTACAGTGTACAACTGATCCATGTCTTCTTCCTCCATATTGTTGTCTGTTGGCTCTGTGTATCGAGGGCCTACATATGAATCCAAGGGTTGAACCACTTTTATTTCGTCTTCCTCAAATGTCATAGTGTCTCTCTTTAGGTCAATCATCGCATAGCTATCATAAGAAAAATCGATATTAAGTAGTGTAGGATAAGGGTCCTTATCCCCCATGATTTCGATCACCTCAAAATCGACTACAATCTTTACTCCCGCAACATCTATTTCCACATTATCCAATCTTTCTATTGGAAAAACACAGTATTGATTGGCCATTCTTAACTAGATTGGGGAATATATCAACTGGGGTTTTTCTAAAGCTTCCCAAGTCTTTTTAGGTAGTATGTTAACATCATATCCTAGGTCTAACATAACATCCTTAATCTCAAACTCATCTAGCCGGGATGATAATCTAAACTCGTTTCCAGTTTGTATTTTCTTTCTCTGCACTCTTTGAGTATTCTTCCCAGGAAGATTAGTCCTTATTCTAGTTTCTAGGGATTCTTTAGTTCCTAGGACTAGGTACAGGGCATTGTGTAACTTTTCTTTCAGTTGGTCGTTCCCAAGAATATCAAAAAATAACTGAAACCAAAGGTCAACTATATTTTGTAACTGCTCAAGTTGTCTTATCAGAACTATAGGGTTTCAGGGTGCAGGGGATGAAGTAGGGACTTTCACAATCTTAGGATAACTAATAGGTTGAGGGGGGTTTCTTGCATCTCAGGGCCAGTGATACTCTGGAATACTTTTTCATTTTAAACAATATCTTATATTTCATAGAATCATACATGTCCTCCTTAGGTGTTGCTTTCTGGATCTTAGGTGCATTATTAGCATCTGTGCTAGTATTTTCCCCTCCTCGAGTAACGATATTAGGATTGGGTAGTTTTCCTTTAATGACTCTCTTTATCTTTGAAATTATAATATCAGTTCCTCATTGGTGTACTCAATCTTCCCATTTCACAATTAGATATGGGCAATCTTCAGTTTCATGCCCATTTTTTCTGTAGTGAGAGCACCATGGCCGCCTCGAGTGAGGACAATCTCTAGCCATGTGGCCTTTCTCATCACAATTGTAGCATATTCTTGGTCCTCTTCTCCCATTTATTCCTCCTATGAAGTCTCCTCCAGCTACACCTCCTCAACCTCTTCCTAGTCCCTGAGGGTTTTCATTCACCCTGAATGATGTTCGATCAAGTCTGTCCACAAGTGAATCCAATTCTCTACACTTATTTGTAGCATGTGTGGTAGATGCACAAAACTCACAATGCATAGTATTCAATACTATTGAATACTTATGAATAATGGGGCACTATCTTGGCCCATGCCCATGGATTCGGAAAATCTCACAATACTCAACTGACGATGATGCTTGATACTTGCGCAAATCCTCCCATGGTTATTGTTTAGGGTCCCATTATATTCTAAGGAGGTTGCGCAACCATTTTTTCTTTCTTTTCTTGCTCCATTGTCCAGCTCCTTTGTGAATTTCACAACTTGTGTTGACCAAAATTGGGACTGTATTCTTCCTTGCAAAACTTCTAACAAAACAAAAAGGGCCCAACAATCACTAAATATTTGACTTGGTCTCACCCTTTTTCATATTTTCTTCCTCATTTGACCGACAAACGTATTTTTGGTCGACTCAAATAGGAGAAATTTTGACTTGAGTATTTCAATTCTAGTCAACCCATATTGCTTCAGCCTCGACCTAATGTGTATTTTAATTTTCTTCTACTTCAAACTTTAGTTTAATTCTTTCTTGGACCGACTTGACTTGGAAGAAAACTGACTTGAGAAATTTCACTTTGGTCATCTAGACTTTCTTTAGTCGACTTGTATTTCCCAACTCAATTTTCCTTCCACTACGACCTTAAGTTAGTCGACCTATCTTCAAATCGTCTTGGAATCGTTTGACTTGTCTTCTCCAACTTATGTCTATATATAGTCATGTAATCAATCAACTTGTCTTCAACTCACCTTGCAGTCAATCAACTTCCAGGAAGTCAACCTTATTGTTGTTTGAACCAACTCAACTTGTGACTCGATGGTGTCAATGCTTCCTCGCCAAACATCCACCATTGACATTTTGTCTCATCTCTGGACTCTTCTTCAATTGATATTTTTTGAATCACTATTAATGAACCATGTCTTATTAACTTCTTTATTTGTGATTTGTATGGATCCATATTGGATTATCCATTTACCCTTTTTATTTGGATAGTTTCTTCTTTTGTGCATGGATGTTAATGGCACAATATCAACCTTATACAATGTAGGATGAGTGTATCAAGATCATACAATATATTAGTCAATATTATATTTTTACCGATATTCAAGTCACCTTCACAACATTATGTCCAATATTGGAAATGCTTGAAATTCAAGTCACCTTCATAACATTATGTCCAATACTGACAATGATTGGAATTCAAGTTACCTTCATAAAAATATGTCAAGTATTGAAAATGATTCACAAACCAATCAATTGATGATAATTCACCTATTTATCAAGGTTGACATCAATGACAAACAAAATTTCCAAGAGTGGGGACAACTCAAAATTCACTAGCCAATCTATCTTATCACATCCATGCCCCTTAAGAGTCTTTCAATCTTGTCAAACCTGATATAATTATTTTTTCTCACTTGCATATTATTTCCACACTCCTGGTTTGTTGGATACTAAGAAATGCTCTGTAGAAGTCATGAAAATCAGTATCCATCAGATAAATATTGATGAGAGATATCGACCATTGATTTGTAGGGTAGAGGTTAATCCCACAATCATAGCAAGATTTAATTTGAAAGGATTTATAATGAGAAGGAACCCTAATTAATTTTAATGTGATGGGTAGGTTCTAGAACTATGTGAAAAGTATTACCTTTTAGAAGTGGAACCCAACATACCATATATCAGGACATTGGTGATTACACTAGTCCTTTAAATAACATGGGGATCATTGGACTGATTTCGGATATATCAAATATCTGATATATCGAGTATAATCTATATGATTGTTGGACAGGAAGTTTTGGATAAAATTTTGATAAAAATCCTAAGTGTATAAAAAGTGCACAGAATAAGAAGGAAGACTAGGGAGTGTGCAGTTGAGCAACATCCAGGAGGACAATGTTTAGACAGAGGAATAAAATAGATAGAGGGATAAAGCAGAGAATAAAGTTGGAGAAGAAAGAGGATGAAAAGGAAGGATGACAAATCGACATTCTAAATATGGAAGGATGCGCAAAAGTAAGAAGAACAAAATAAAAACAACATGCAGACAAAAAAGCAGGTGAAACCAGCCCGAATGACCAGACAACTGGAGTAGTCATACATTGTAATTAGGGTTTTGGGATAAAAAAAATAGATTTTTAAGCCCTAGATTGTATGTATAAAAATGTAATGGGTTGGGGAAATATGGGTTACTGAGTGTTGAGTTCCCTGCTAAGTATTATATGGTTCTATCATGAGTCTGTTGAATATAAGAATCTATGTTCCTGAGTCTATTGAAGATAAGAAACTATTTCTAAATGTAAGTGATGATGTAGAGAGAGGGATAGAGGCTTGCACTATAGAGCGGCTAGGCTAGAAGAAGAGAAATATAGCCATGAGGTATCTTTTGTAAGAGAATTGTGCAAGCCTAAACAATTTATCGAATGCATAATAAAGAATCCATTTTTTGTGGACATAGCGCAGAGTTGGTTGAACCACATTAATTATTGTGTTACATGTATTTTGTTTTTTTTCTTATGGAATCTATTTGAATACATTTTATAATATATTTACCTTATGGGTATTCATGGTGCAATGTTTTGGATTGTTGCAGTAACAAATTTATGCAATAATCTAGAATCTAATGGTAATATGAACCTAACATCCACTAAGTAATAGAATAAGAGAACATGTAGAATAACACGCACAAAAAAAATAATTAAGAATGAATGGAATAATAACCTCTCATTCCTTCACCACTACGAAAACCTAGTTCTTTCCATCTAGGGATGATTTTAAGGATGGAAATTTATTTTAAAACATAGAATCCTTGGTGAATCTTAATAATCCTTCATATGCCAACTATAAATGCTTGGCGATATTTTTGTAAAAATATTCAAAATTCTAAGGATTTTATATAGTTTGTATAAAATTTTGGACATTTTTAAGGTAAAATAATTTTATCCTATAGAATTTGGGCTAATCAATTTTAAAATAGCGAATCTCTTTTTTGGAAAAACCATGGAAAATTAGCCCATGAATGAAATTTAGCCCCTAAAATCATCCTTGTTGCATTCCTAATAGATACCTCAGGTGAGACTTCATATGAACATGCAGGTGATTCCAAAAGGGTCATTGTCTAAGGGGTTTTGTTGGTCAAACAATAACTTGAATCTAGGGTCTTACAACTGCACACAATTCCAAAAAAAGGTTCTAGTGTCAGGACCTATATTATGTGATTAAGGGAATGTTTTGGAGTTCGACTAAGAAATATATCTCAAAATGGTTGGAAAGGAAGGAACAAGAGTTTTCTTAACAAGATAATAGAAACCCTCATATGAGTGACAATAAATGGATGCAAATGTATGTGTATACAAAACTACATGAAATTTTATTTGGAGAATTTTCAATTATTCTGACTGAGTGGCTAGAAATATTAGTGTAGAATACTAGAAGGTACAAAAATGTAGCGCCAAGGAATTGGACTCTTGAGTTGGTAAGAAAGTTGAATTTAGTAAGTAATCTTACTACTTGTGTAGTCAATTTTTAGTTGGATAGCATACTAGCAGGATATATTACATAATTTATCGTAGATTGTACCCAATCATACAATGTTGCAGAAAGGGACCTTTTTAAAGGTATGCGTGGAAGGTTCATGAAATCATTAGGTATGTGGATAAATATGTTGTTGTGTGACAAGTGCATAATGACAATTCAATTCGACAGCTAAGGAGGTTCACGCACATAGGGGAACTAGGGGATGACAAGAGGATAGTTTGGAGATAAGAGAGAAGGAACGAAGTGATTATGCTCCCATGGTTTTCTCCCATTTGGGTTTCCACATAAATTCCAGTGTACTTTGTTACTGTGGATGTCTACTATGCTCTATTGATTTATACTTCTCATTATATATTTATGATATACTACTGATGAAATTAATGGTTACATATTGTGGTTAAAAGTGATAATAAAGTACTCATACTAATTCACCCCACCTCTCAGTATTCCAATAGCTTTCACATGTTGATCCTATTCTTCTATTTCAAACTCTAAGTCTGAATCACATGATCAATAACCCTTATTTTGATTTGAGCCTTGGCACATGTAGTATCAAGAAACCTATCTATAGCTACCCGTGATTATTCTTGAAGAGCCTAACTCTTATCTATAAGTTTACTTTAAATAAGAGAATATGAGGTTTATGGTGTATTATAAAGACTCCTTTTAACCGCATGGATGATCTCATTTTTTTGTTTTGTAGTAGCATGTTTGCATAACCAATTCATTTGTGTGACCGCTCCATCCTTAATATAAATGTAGGGGAATCTCTTTATCCTTATCCACAACCTTGAACTTGATTCTTGATAGGATTCTTCTTATCAAGAAGAGGCTTACCTTGGCTTGCATTTGTCTCAATATATAAATGCCCTAAGGATATTAGATCCACCTTCCATGCAAGCCTGTCCCTAAACCTCTTTTGGTTGATCTATACTAGGTCCTTTTTTGGTTTTACCTCTCACCAAAACCCAAGCCAAAATACCATTCATATTCTTGGTTCTAAGTCCTTGTCATTATGTCACCTTATGTGTGTTCTCTGTCTATTTCATTTGTATCATGCATAGTGGTATGGCATAAGGACCCTTTCCTTTACCTAGTTGTATTCCCACTCCTCATGATCTTAGTAGGTATGCCCTTTGAGATGTAGAGATTGATTAGATTTACTTGTGATGTGCGCTTGGTTGAAATTGGTTTCCTTTTTCCATTCGTCGCTAATTGTGAAATCGATTTGTCACATGAAGTGTCATATTCTTCCCCATCATCGTAGTTGAATCACAGTGTCCTTGATCGCCATATGACCCTGCTCCTCTCCTTGATGCTTGGTTTCTCAAAACCTTCCTGATATACCCTATCCCTAATTTTGGCCACTAGGTGTGGAAACCTAACTGGCATAACCCTGATCGATGGAACCATGAGGAGCATGGAACCCTGACTTGTGTAATTTATCCTGATTTCCTAATTTGTAATTTTAATTTATTTTTTATTTTTCTACATATTTTTCTACATATTTTTATTTTATTTTTATTTTATTTATTTTTATAATTATTTATGTTCATTTTTCACATAATTTTTCAAAACCATGTGGTATTTCCTGTTGTTTTTCCCTATGGTTTTCCCCTAGAGCTACTTTAGGTATTTATTTTTACTTAGGGGAAAAATAATTCACATTAGATATCTATTTTACATGGGTAAAATACACTTTTTTACATGGATAAACCATTTATGTTACATAAACAAACCATTTTTTATCTAGTGTGTTTTGACCAAGACCTAAGGTGTAACATGTATATCATTTTTCTCATATATAAACATAAAAATAAAAATAAAAACAAATTGAATTTTCATTTTTTATATATATTCATTTCATTTTTTCCTTTTTCCCCTAAATTCTAAGTTGTACATACCCTCACAATTATGGCATGGTAATTCCCATGGAAAATTAACATTTAAGACAACCTCCCTATTTTTAAAGAATCCTTCCTATCTCCGTGGTATCCTTTCACTCACACATTTACCAAAATTTACTCAACTTCATAGACAAAGCCTCACCATCTTGAAGGCTTATACCATATTGAATTTTGGAAATTTCATGTTGCATGAGCCATCGAAGTGATCATCTCATTCTGAGCCATTAAAGGTTATTTTAATATATTTTTTTTGTTATTTGGAGAACGAGAGACTTTGAATAGTTTAGAGAGCATGAACCATTGGAATGATAGTCATCGGAGTGGAGATTTTACTTAACTCCATCCACTCCGACCACACATGACCCTGAGAATATTATCACCCGACATAATAAATTCCAATGGACTTATTTACGAATTTTTAATTTGTGGAATTTGGTCATTAACACACATAATTTTGATACGTGCAAGTGGGTTGGGATATTTAAATAATTTTTATAATTTCACGTGGTGTTACGGGATTTTTCCCTCTTGACTTTGGGTCATGTCACAACAGAGACTGACCAAGTAAAATATGGAACCCTAACCCACACACAAGACTTGTAATGAAATAACTACTTTATCATAGAGGGAAGAAAGTATCATACCTTGTATCCTTACATTTGGTGTCGTTCCCCACTCTCGACCCTGGTACTTCTCTTCACTCCTCGAGTTAACCTGCAAAAGAATATCAAGAAAGTGTTGCAACAAGATAGTTATAACATAAAATCATACAAGTATCTGATAAATGAATTCAAATATGAAGATTAATTAGACATACATAAGAAAATTGAATGAATACTACACAAGTATGGGGAAAAGATAACACTTTATTAGCAACGGTAAAAGAAGTGGTTACAACCTGAATCCAACCACGGATATTGCCTCAAATCCAACCACCCAGGTTCCTCTAAAAGGTCCTTCAAGAATCACTCAATGATATTTCCCTTCCTTGGATGACCCAATAAGAATAGAAACACACCTTATGGTCATATAATGAAAAGGATGTAATGTTGGAACAAGGGTTCTAGGTCAAGGGGATGCTACTCAGAGGATGAAGGGGAATAGACCTACTTGCAATTTATTCAGCACAACTTTGCACATAGGTTTTCCTCCTCATCCATGCCACAAAAGGTTCCTTTATACAATCCTAAAGAAGTTACGTAGGTTGAATTCCATTTGGTATGGTCTCAGGGAGGTTGGGAAACTAGCCCAACGGAAATCCCTACCCGAAAATGTGGAATTGTTTATTTTTCATATTTTTTGAGGGAATTTGTGGGTTGTACACTAGAAAGGTGTATATGTGTCAAGAAATGAGAGACACTTCCACACTAAACTTGGAAGAGGAGAAGAATAATTTAATCAATAACGTAAATGAATAAGCAATCACATAGTACATAGAGATTTTACCCTGGGAACCCAAACCGCGAAAACCAACATTCCTTGAGAATTTTTATCTATTGTTATCTTATTCAATATGAATAAAAGGTTACATGTCTAACCTTGGTCCACACCTAAGACACAATCGACATGATACCCTCTTTCCTACGCAAGAACAACCATGTAGCCAATCTGGCTTACAACTTCATGACCAACAACCTACATCTAAATATTTCTCTAAAGAAATTGATTAATTCATTATCCTTTATGGCCTTACAACACACATATTTATAGGATTTAAGACAGGAAAAACCATAAATACTTGGCACCCAAAAACAATTACAGATCCATGCAGATCATTGGCTACAAATCTCACAAATCTGAGGATTCTATTATAGTCAACTACTAGTCAACCTTCAATTGGTCTTCAGTCAGTCACCACTCATTCACCTGTCAACCTCATGTTGGTTGACCTCTTCGAGTTTTTGTCGATCCCTTTACCATTTCAAACTGAATCGACCTTTGAATTTGACTTTACCCAGTCGATTCTTCTCTACCTTTCACTTGTTGTCAATCCACCTCAACTTCAACCTTCATTGCAAAGAATATAACAACCCTAAAATTCTCCCACTTTTTGTCTTCTTTTCTGAAACAAAATATTATTGAGATTTCATTCATAGACCTAGGGAATCACTGCCCATTTCCTATCAACACCAAGAGAACTACACAGCATGCACAGACTTGGTCAACGAGTCTACTATGTTTACCAACGTGTCTACTTTCTCTAGTAGCACCTTGATACTTTCCACCATGTCTCTTAAAAAATTGTATTTTACATCAATGTTCTTAGTCTTCGAATGATAAGCAGTGTCATTTTCCAAAAATATTGTGTTTTGACTGTTGCAACTTACTTTCATAGATCTCTTCTCAAACCTAATTCTTGAACATAGCTTTTGCATCCATACTGCTTCTTTGCTTCCATGAATGGTTGCCATGTATTCGACTTTTTTTGTTGACAAGGATATGACCACATATCGCTTACTCATTCAATTTATTTCTCCACCAAACATCTTAAAAACATATCCGTTGGTCAACCTTCATATATCTAGATCTCCATCCCAGTCGACGTTGGCAAATCCATGTATATTTAATGTACCACTTTCACCTCTAGGTATTCCTTGGTAGCATATAACATAGTCCTTCATGCCAAAAAATACCTGAATAATCTCTTGAAAGAAGTTGAGTGCTCCTTTCCAGGTGTCGACATGTACCTTCTCAACACTCCCACTACATGGGAAATGTTTGGTCGAGTGTATACCATCACATACATTAGACTACCAACAACACTTGAATAGGGAACACATGCCATGTCCTCTATTTATTCCTGTATCTTTGGGCACTATTCAACAGTAAGCCTTTCTCCCACAAGAATTGGCACCTTCATTGGTTTGCAATCCTACATGTTGAACT
Organism: Picea glauca; assembly: GCA_000966675.3. Taxonomy (NCBI): domain Eukaryota; kingdom Viridiplantae; phylum Streptophyta; class Pinopsida; order Pinales; family Pinaceae; genus Picea; species Picea glauca. Next base: position 627,318 of record JZKD02S1673301.1, read on the forward strand.
ATTTTAGAACTATTTCAATATACTTTGTTTGATTCAACCAGATATTTCTATTGTCTTGATATCTCTTAATCTCCATTCCTAGAATAAAGTTAGTTGCACTTATATCCTTCATTTTGAATTTGGAGGATAACTTCTTCACATCCTTTATTACATCCATGTTGTTTCCAATCAGCAACATGTCATCGACATACAAAGATACATATATGAAACACCCACCTTCCTCCTTGGAATATATGAATTGATCAAATTTGCTTCTCACAAATCCCAAAATAATGATGTATGTGTTGATATTCTGGTATGACATTCTTGGTGATTTCTTTAAACTGTAGAGGGATATTTTTAGTTTGAACACCAACTCCCGCTTTCTATTTACTACAAATATTTTAGGTTGTTTCATGTATATTTCTTCTTCCAGGTCCCCATGTAGGAACATTGTATTCACATCCATCTATTCTATTTCCAGATCGAATTTTGCAACCAGAGACATTATTACTCTAATGGAATTTAGTTTTGAAACAAGGGAAAAAATATCACCAAAGTCGACTCCCTCGAATTGGGAATAACCATTCGCTACTAGTCAATCTTTGAACCTCTTGACTTGTCCCGCGCCATTCATATTCTTCTTGAATACCCATTTACTACCGAAGATATTTATTCCACTAGGTAACTTGACTAAATCCCATGTCTCATTATTGTGCAAGGGTTCCATCTCTTCAACCATGTCATCCTTCTAGAGTTTACCCGTTGTCAATTCGACTGCCTCACCAACCAACTTGGGCTCATTGTTGATGGAATTTAGCACGAATGCATAATGAAATTCAAGAAGACTATACATTTCGACAAGTTTTCTTACTCTTTCTGACCTCCTTACCAATAGAGTCTATTGTTCCACCTCTTCCTCTGATTCAATTTACTCATCTAAATCATCTTCTTTGTTCCTCAGTTCAAACAACATCATCTCAGGATGATTCTCAATCTGAACAACTTCTTCATGATCAGAATTACCTTTGATTTCTATGAAGACCACATATTGACTGTACATTGTTCTCCTTGATGCAGGATCCCAGAGCGTATATCCTTTCATTCCTTCTTTATATCCAATGAAAATACATTTGACTTCATTCTTGTCCAGTTTGCTCCTCTTTTCCTTGGGAACATGAACAAATGCATCACAGCAAAATACTTTGAGATGTGAAACCGAAGGCTTCTTACTAGACCATACCACATGTGGATTCATGTCTAATAGCATCGAATAAGAAGACATATTCATCGGACATCTTGCAGTGTTGACTGCCTCCGCCCAGAATTCTTGTGTGAGCCCAGCACCATTGAGCATGCTTCTTTCTTTATCCATCAATGTTATGTTCATTCTCTTGGAAACTCCATTTTTCTATGGGGTATATTGTGTGTTATGTTTTCATGTTATTCCACACTACTTACATAACTGATCAAATTTGTTTCCATATAATTCACCACCATTTTCAGTTCTTAGCACCTTAAGCTTCTTATCTGTCTAGTTTTCTACAAGAGATTTAACTTCTTTAAATTTCTTGAAAACCTATGATTTCTTCCTTAGTAAATATATCCATGTCTTCCTGGAAAAATCATCTATGAAAGAGACATAATACAAGGATCCACAAAGTGAAGGAACTGAAACTGGGCCAAGCACATCACTATGCACCAATTCTAGAATCTTGTTTTCTCTTGTCTCTCATGATGGGAACCACACCTAACTTTGTTTTCCATATATGAAATCTTCAAAAAAGTCGAACTCTAAACCAAATTCAGGAAAACCTTCGACCATACCTTTTTTGTACATAGTGTGAAGTCCTTTTTCTCCAATGTGTCCAATCCTCTCATGACATAGCAGGGTCGGTTTGATTTTATCATGTCTTGTCGAGTCGGTTTGTGCCAACTCAACCCAAGTCAGGTCGAGTTGAGTCGAAGTCAAATCAACTTCAGAAGAAATGATTTTGTCACATTTGGTCGAGTCGAAATTGTAAATGTGTTGAACCTGCACAGAATAGATCTAGTTAAACAATGATACACACATTTGTAGAGAGAATTGGAGAAAGAAGAAGAAGGAGAGAAAGAATGGAAGAATTCTCATTAACTGTTTCCACACACAAAGAGTGAATAATTTACAATATATATAGGATAAATGAGTAAATAATGCACCATATTTTTTGTATAGAGTGATATGGACACACACCAACAGTTACAAGAGTGAACTACCACCTAGTCTAGTCTCTTAGGCAGTTACAGGAGTGAACTGCCACCTAGTTGAGTTAACTAGTCAACTAGTCTTTAGTTAACTGACTAAACAGAGAGTAGTGAGGAGTTAAATAATGAAATCAAGGGTAATACACCAGTCTGGTGATGATCCCAAGGCAAGGGCGCATTAGTTTGTGATGATCCCAATGTTGCATGGTGACAAAACCAATGCAACATATAAACTCAACTCAACTAGTTAAATTGAAATGTCAACTGAAAGAGAATATTCTCCAGGTGGAATATTCTCCCCTAAAATATAGGAGACAGAATAATGACTAATTATGAATAATAAACAAGGAAAAACCTTAGGAAAAATAAATCCTAGGTGTGTGTGAAGTAACTCCAACACCCCCCCTGAACATCACTATGGTGAAAATAAAGAATGGGTCTCGGCAACAAGGCCATGTTAGGTACTCAAATACAAAATATACACTGAAATAAATGAGGAAAGAGGGAAAACCTCATGGGAAAACCCCCCTCTCAAATTACAATGCATGTAAAAAAAAATAAGAAGGAACAAAAAGCAATTGCTAAGCAACCTTTTCCTTCACTCCAAGAAGACCTCGCAACTGTGCAAGTTTGTGCTCATTGAAGATTTTATTGAATATGTAGATGTTTGCACAGATATGATGAAGTATATGCACCATTTATATGTCCACACATATCCAATTTATCTTATTTTAATGAAAAACATCCAAATAAAGTTTGGATGAAATTTTGAAAACCGTACGGTCGTTTCCGGAAAAAATGTTGAAATTTTGTTAATTTTAAAATGATCATAACTTCACTTCCCAGACTCCGTTTCAGACGATTTTTTTTTTGAAATTGGATATTTTCCTGAGAGGAATTAAAATATCCAATTTGTTTCTAGAAATTGTGCTCAGAAAATACCAAAATTGAGTCTGATGTGCGCAGTTCCCTTTTTGTCTCCTGAGATGCATGCAAAAGTGTCTGCATGTGACTCCTGAGATGCATGCCATATATCTTCCACATGAAATTAATAAAATAAATCTTAAATGGAGTAGACATCATCTTCAATTAATGGAATACAAAAAAAATTATATACTTGTGTAGAAGCCTCTTCAAACTGAGATGATTTATCTTCCAATGACTTTTCTACATTCTCTATCTTGTCAACAATTTGCATGCATTCTTCCTTATTCCCAAATAAAATCTCCAATATGGTCCATAATTTATTTGGAGTGAATTCTTGTGTGACATCACATACTTGGTGGAGAATTTCTGGAGAAATAGACAAACAAATAAATCCTATGGCCATATCTTGTCTATTGAGAAAGTCATTTTTCTGATTGGCAAAATCAGGCTCTACTTCCATTGCCATGGTTATTTGATATAAGCCTCTACTTCTGAGAAGAAATAGAATCTTTGGCTTCCACTCCAAATATTTATGAGGCGTGAGAAGTATTATTGGTGAGTAAAACATAAATTCCATTTTTTTTGTGTTCTTCAATCTTCAGTACCTGCAAAAAATAATTTGGTGTAGCTTTTGCTTAACAGTCCGTCGGCTCTGATACCATGCAAATTTTTTGAACCTACACAGAATAGATCTAGCTAAAACCTGATACACACATTTGTAGAGAGAATTGGAGAAAGAAGAAGGAGAGAAAGAATGGAAGAATTCTTATTAACTATTTCCACACACAAAGAGTGAATAATTTACAATAGATATAGGATACATGAGTAAATAATTCACCATAGTGGTGGAATATAGTGATATGGACACACACTAATAGTTACGGGAGTGAACTTCCACCTAGTCTAGTCTCTCAGGCAGTTAAGGGAGTGAACTGCCACCTAGTTGAGTTAACTAGTCAACTAGTATTTAGTTAACTAACTGAACAGAGAGTGGTGAGGAGTTAAATCAGGAAATCAAGGGTAATGCACCAATATGGTGATGATCCCAAGGCAATTTTTCATTAGTTGGTGATGATACCAATGTTGCATGGTGACAAAACCAATGCAACATATAAACTCAACTCAACTAGTTAAATTGAAGTGTCAATTGAAAGAGAATATTTTCCAGGTGGAATATTCTCCCCTAAAATATAGGAGACTGGATAATGACTAACTATGAATAATAAACAAGGAAAAACCTTAGTAAATACAAATCCTAGGTGTGTGTGAAGTAACTCCAACAGACATTCCCTAATAACTTGTATAGGGTTCCAATCTGAACTCCTTTCATTAAGACCATCGCACCTTTGACCATCTTGCACAAATCCTTCTGAAACAGAGTGTGTACCCCAACATCACTCATATTACTCACATATATCATATTTCTTGCCAAAATTGGAATGTGTAGCACACCTGGAAGGGTTCTTTTCCTCCCATCTTGTAGTATCATTCAAACTCTTTCTCATCCGATAATTGTGGTTGTCGAGTCATCCCCAAAGAACACATCACCTCCATCATATCGTTCATACTCACAAAACCATTCTCTATGTGGTGTCATATGATAGGATGCTCCCGATTCGATCAAACAAACACCTTGATTCGACTATGTACTAGTTTATGCCAAGTACACATCACCTCCCTTATCTGGGGTTTTCTTTCTCTCAATCAACTTCTTCTTGTCAGATCTTGGAATGGAGGTTTGGCTTCACCTTCTACCCATTGAAGAGTCTATGATAACCGATAACTCATCTTTGATAACTCATGGTCTCGATCCAGTGGCTTAAGAACCACTAGTTGTTGTAATCCCACCAGCGGTATCTCACCTAGCATCTCTTCTTATTCTGGGTTTATCTCTATAACCATGTTGTTATCAAGGAGTTGGTGTTCTCAAAGTCATTTGTTCTCAATCCATTTCAAGAAATAGGGTCCTTCTTGTAATTCCTAGATTTACCAAATTTCTAGCATCTTCTTGTTAAACAAATAAGGGATTTCTCTCTACCCTTCGACTTAGAATTTCTACCATATAATTTTCCTTTATCTATTTCAATCAGTTTACCCCTAACCACTAAAGCATCTTTGGTCGATCCTTCCATGTTCTTTCTTCTCATTTCTCCTGACAAGAAATAAGTATTCATGTCTTCTAGTGCTATTGTGGTTGTATTACTCCTTATATCCATGATTAATCTATCCTAGGAGTCTAGAAAATAACATAATAGGATTATACACTTCTCCTCCTCGGTGATTTTAATATCCACAAACCACAACTGGCTTAAAATGGTGTTATACACATTTAAATGATCAGTCACTGAACTTCCATCACTCATTCTCAGAAGATACAGTTTCTTTCTGAGAAACAACTTATTTACCAAATATTTCGACTAGTATAATATTCCCAACTTATCCCACATTTTCTTGGCCGAATATTCACCTAAGAAATTAAGTAGTATCGAATCTGCAAGACAAAGCCAAATTGTACTTCTTTCTCTTCTTTCAAGCTTCTCCCATTCTTCCATCAACATGTTTGTCAAATGGGTACCTGGACAAAATATTTTCCATTATTCTCGATCTACAATAAGGTCTTCCATTTTAAGCTTCCAAAGATCAAAATTCAGGCCATTGATTTTTTCTATCTCTATTCTTGAACTAATCACCATTCTTTACCTTGATATTTAACACAATTTATGACTTACAACTCTTACTGTACCCTAGGGTTTGGTTCTTAGATTCAATATTGGTAAATCAAAATATGATACACTCGTAAATGAATAACATGGATCTGATACCACTTGTCAGAAAATGAGAGACACTTTCACACTAAACCTAGTAGAGGATAAGAAGAATTTAATCAAGAACATAAATGACAAAGCAATCACACAGTACAAAAAGATTTTATCCTGGAAACCCAAACTGGGAAACCAACATTCCTTGAGATTTTTTCTCTCTCGTTTTCTTATTCAATCCAAATAAAAGGTTACTTGTCTAACCTTGGTCCACACTTAAGAAAAAATCGACATCATACCCTCTTTCCTATGCAAGAACAACCATGTAGCCAATTCTTCTTACATCTGCATGACCAACAACCTACATCTAAATATTTCTCTAAAGACATTGATTCATTCATTATCCTTTATAGCCTTACAACATGCCTCTTTATATGCTTTACAATAGGAAAACCCTTAAATACTTGGTTCCCAAAAAAGGTTACAGATCCATGCAAACCATTGGCTACAAATCCAGGAATTCTCGAGATTTTGTTACAATCTAATCCAAGTCGTATTACCAATCGACTTTCATTTGGTATTCAGTCGGTCGCCACACCAATTCCTATGAACCTCATGTTGCTTGACCTATTCGACTTGTTTTCTAATCCTTTACCATGTCAAAATTCCTCGACCTTCGACTTCAAATTTACCCGGTCAATTCATCTCGACCTTTGACTTATTGTTGATCCACCTCAACTTTGACCTTCACTGCAAACAATATAACAACCCAACAGGATGTTCTCTTTTCGCACCAAAGTGACCTACGGATATAAGAAAAACAAATCTAAGTTCATTTGATGAGGAAATTTGGGTTAAATTTGCAAGTGAGGGACAAGGACTAATCCATATCACAATGAAAATGGTGTGGAAAATTGTGGTATAACAGATGCCCCCTAATGTGTGAGGTAAGAAGGGAAACTGATGGTCAAAATACATTATAACTCTGAGAGGTGAAGATGCATTGAAGTAGAGTCAAATGAAGGTTATTGAAAAGATAATCCAATAATAGAAATTGTTAGAAGAGATCAAGAGTATTATCTTCCCAAGTTGGGAATACACATGCCTAGGAGTGATGTAGGCATGGCCTCCAAATCAAGTACACAGTGGATCCATGGAATATATATGAAATTATGACTAATGTCCATGGCCATGAAAAATACATAAGGATCCATGTGATATATATAAAGTATCAAGAATGTCCATAAGGAATACATAGTGGATCCATGTCAAAGTGGATCATAGCTGCAAATAGATACATAGTGGAGCTATGTCTCAAAATAAAATAAAAAAGAGGATATCTAGAAACAATGGAGTGAAAAAACTAGTCCTATGCAAGTTCCAATGTTTGTGGGGTGGTACAATATATGTCAGGTAGGAACAAAAAATATGTGATTCTCTTACTTCACCCGAAGTCTTAAAAACGATCCTCTGTGGTATGAGTCTACACTATGTGAATAGATGTGTTGGGGTCGACCATAGTGAGACATCATTTGGTTACTGGTCATTGATGTATATCATTAATAAAACATGAGACAAACCACCGATGATGATAATGGGTGTCAAGGTACCATGGTACAATCTAAAAAATGTGAATAAATGAGCTGATGTTGAACAACAGATAGAATCTATCGAGCATGGGACATTGATGTATTCCCATTTTCAATAGAAAGGGAACTTGCTATCGATTACTACAAGCCCCAAGGTACCAAATATGACTCTAGATCTCTATCCCAGAGAAATATGCATTGAATTTGATAGGAAGAGATATGTTGGAAGGAAGGAATTAAGTGTAAATGTGTTGAACCTGCATAGAATAGATCTAGCTAGGAATTGACATACACAGTTTCAGAGAAAATAGAAGAAAATAGAAGCAAGAGAGAAATAATGGAAGAATTCCCATTAAACAAATGAATGAATGATAATTTACACATGATATAATATTTATAACTCAACAAATGTGCACTGGAGGAGAATCCAATGTGCCATAGTGGTGGTCTAGAGTGATTTGGACACACACTAGTAGTTACAGGAGTAAATTGCCACCTAGTCTAGTCTCTTAGGAAGTTACGGGAGTGAATTGCCACCTAGTCTAGTCTCTTAGGAAGTTACGGGAGTGAATTGCCACCTAGTTGAGTTAACTAGTATAATAGTCTTCAGTTAACTGACGGAAAAAAAAGTGAAGTGAGGATGAAATCGGGGAATCATGAGTAATTTTCTATTCTAGCGATGATCCCAAGGACCATGAACATTATCTAGCGATGATCCCAATGATGCATGGTGATAATACCAATGTGGCATCTAGAATCCACTCAACTTATTAAACTAAAGTGTGAACTGAAGAGAATATTCTCCCTAGAGGAATATTCTTCCTAAAATATAGGAGATTGAATAATGACTAAAAAACATAGGAAAAAAAAATCTTAGGTGTTTGTGAAATAACTCCAACACCCTCCCTGAACATCACTATGGTGAAAATAAAGAATGGGTCCCAGAAACGAGGCCATGTTAGGTACCCAAATAAAAAAAATACATTGAAATAAATGAGAAAAGAGGGAAAACCTCATGGGAACCCCCCCCCCCCCCCTCAAAGTACAATGTATGTAAAAAGAAGAACTGACAGTTTCTATGCAAATGTGTCCTTCACTCCAAGACGACTTAGCAGATAATGGAACTTATGCTTAGTGAAGGTCTTGGTGAAGAAGTTTGCAATCTGTTATGTTGAAGGAAAAAACTACAGGTCAATGATCCCCTTGTGTACTAAGTCCCGGATTTAATTCATGTGGATCTCGATGTGCTTCCCCCGCTACCTATGAAATGGATCTCTATAGAACTTTGGATTTTTATAGTTGTCACACCAGATGACAATCAACCGATGAAACTGAATTCCCAACTTAGTGAGAAAATGTTGTAGCCACATAGCCTAAATGGTTATGTTAACTACCCCTTTGTACTCTGACTCGGATGAATATAGACCAATAGAAACATGTTTCTTTCTCGACTAACAGATAGGCCTAAAACCAATACTAAGTGAGTAACCATATGTGGACTTGTGATCAATACTATCATTAGCCTAGTCAGAATTAGTGAACTCGATGAGGTCCAATGTAGAGTATGTTTCATAATGAATCCAAAAGGTGATGGTGCCTTGTACGTATCAAAGGATACACTTTGCAGCCTTCGAATGTAGCTCATGTGGCTCCTACATGAACCTAGAGACTTCTCCCACTGCATAGGAGAGGTCTTATATGGAGTGTGTGAGATACAAAAATATCCCAACTAGATGTATGTGCAGTGTGTTGTCAACCAGTGGAGTGTCCCTGCCATCCTCAAGTATGATTCTTGATAGGAAAGGAGTAGGGGAAAAATTGCAGTCTGTCATGTGAAATATCTCAAGGAGATCTCATGCATACTTGTTCTGAGACAGTTTGATGCTTGATGAATCCTAACTGATCTTGAGTACAAGGAAGAAATGTAGCGGACCCATATCCATCATCAAGAACCTATCATGTTGAATCCTCTTGACTACAACAATCGTTGAAGTCGAGCAACTGGTGATCAGAAAATCATCAACATATAGAACTAGGAGTAGAAGTGATTCAGTCATCCTGAGCATGTAAACATTCAGGTCTAACTTAAAACATACAAAGTTCTATGAAAGTAGGTGGGATTCCATCTTGTCATACCATTCCCTTGAAGCCTTCTTGAGTCCATAAATATATTTCTTCAGTAGACATACTAATTATGAATTCTACACAAATCCTCAAGGCTCCTCCATATAGATCTCCTCAGAGAGATCGTCGTGAAGAAATGCATTCTTCACATCCATCTGATGGACTTCCCATCCCTTGTCTTCTGCAATGGAAAGTGCCAAACGTATGGAATCCATCTTCACTACTAGATTGAAGGTCTCATCATAGTCAATGCCATGTGTTATGAGGGAAAAACTCTCTATGGCCAAGGGTAAACCACAACAGACAGGTATGACTGTAGAAATCAAATCAATTCCATTGTATGCTATATAAACTAATGTGCAAGATAAGAAATAGGCATACCTTGATCCGACGTTCGATGATGTTCCACCATTGAGCACTTCGACCCAAAGCTTTATACCTGTAGCAAGTTCTCAACAAATAAGTAGAGAAAGTACATAGTGATAATATAAATGGGTTAGCACATTAGATAAAATAATCCATTAATAAACATTACAAACATGCCCATGGATAATAATCATATATTTGCATGATACCAATAGGACGGGAAAGGATTATTTCTATTAATAATTGATCAGCGGAAGTGACAACATTACAGACTTCCGTGTCGGCATGGTTCGAAACAAAGAAACCAAGTTCCTTCCAACTAGGCCTCCAACACTTCAATCCTCCACTAAAGGCAAGCTTATAGGAGAGAGACAATGAGGTTCTCTCAACAATAGGGAAATATCTTGGGGGTTGAACACTGTGTTCAGACTTGAGGGACAAAGGGATGCAGACTCAATATGAAGTAATTTCTCCAGAGTAACTTTGCTCTCAAAGTTGAATGCTTTCTCCTCTTTTCCATAGCTCAAAATTGTGTTTTTATAGACTTCAAAATGCAACTAAAGGGCCAAGTCAAAACGTTTCCAGTATGTGGAAGGCCAAGGATCAGAGATCTCCTGTCGTGACATGGAAACCCGACTCCATTTTTTTATTTTCTGGCACAAATCCCAATGTACATGCGTTGTAGTGGAGCAGCCTACGTATACGCATGTTGTATATAAGATAGGGTGCGTATATGTGGAAAAATGTGTATTTTTGGCTCTGGATTGATCAAAAAAGGGATGAAAAGTCTACATAGGGAAATGGAAAAAGGCCCTCTGTGCAAGATAGCAATGGTGAGGAAAATCTTGTTATAACAGATGCCCCCTAATGTGTGAGATTAGAGGAGTATCTGCGATGGTCGAAATACATTATAAATAACCCAAGAGTGGAGTGGTAGAGAACCAGTTGGATGAACTCGATTGCTCATTACATTCTATACTAACTTTGCATACATGGCTGCCAAGAATACAATGCAGATACATGTGGAAAATATAACAAATAAGTGTGTGTGGTGATGAATAGGCAAATACAAATGTGGTTATATGCCAAAAGTTGTCATAGTCATGAACAACGCCCAGTGAAACCATTCTCAAAATCAATATGAAGATATTTGTATACCATGGAGTACAATCTGATCTCCCATGATCACTGAAGTCAAATAGGTGTTGGTCCAATGAAAGGGAAGCAAAATCTCAAGAAAGTTGTGGCCACATAGTGATGTCTTCAAGTCTTATACACTATCTGCCAAGGGTGTAAGTCTACATCATGTGAATAAAGGAGTTGAGGTCAAACACAATGAGACATTGTTTGATTACCAGTCATTGAGGTATACCGTTAAAAAATGTGAGACAACCTACCAATAATGAAAGTAGGTATCAAGGCACTGAGTACATTCCTACAAGTGTGAATAAAGGAATCGGTGTCGAACACTTGAGAAATACTTTGATCAGGAGACATTGATGTATTCTCATCTGTCAATGGCGAGAGAGCCTTCCACTAATGACTGCAAGCCTCAAGGTACTCATAAAAATCTAGGTCCCATATCCAGAATAAATGAGTTGAATTCAATTGAAAGAGACCCATTGAAAGGAGAGAATTAAGGCATCTCTCATCAGTCAGCACGAGGAACAAAGAAGGATCTTCATGATTTGGTGGAGATCGGATGAAGAACATGTTCATGAACCAACAACCCTATGTGTCTTTCGCGTGTACCAAATGCATGCGATATATGAAAAATACCCTCTGAATAACAGCCAATGATGAAAACTGCTGATAAAGGTGAGGAAACCACCAATAAGGCTAATGGAATCCAAGACATTGCATGAATCCCAAAGTGTGAATAGATGTCTTGTTGTCGAACACAAGGGAAACCACCCAGTCAATGACCAATGATGAAATTTTGATTGTTGGGTTCAAGGTGACCTACCAATGATGAAAGTAGGGCCAAGGTGCACGATAAGACCATAGTATCATGTGATTCTGAGACAAACTGAGGGTATGGCCAACCTGCAAAGTCAATATTTTTTAGGAGTGGCTGAAACAGGTTGATAGACTTCCTTTAAACAAGAGCATGAGACATATGGTATATTTCGGCAGCATGGACCCAATGATATAACTATCATATGCAGGAGGCATCGATAATGTTCTCTATGGGGACTGAAAGAGTAACCAGTCAGTAGAGAAAACTCTGTAACAAGATCAGCTTCCTAAGGCCATGCTAAACCCAAAATTATGATGACGCAAGGAATCAAGAACTTTGTTCTTTGTTCAAAGGTGAAACAAATGCTACCAAATATAATATAGTACTCCCTTCCCACCCGTATTTTTTTGTTTTTTCATAACAAATTAATGCTATGATACAGAGGAGGAAATGAGTGTCGCAAGTAAGAAAAACTAGTCTCAACAGTGGAACGTACCTATGCTCAATGCAACGAAATGCATGCGGGATATGGAAACTTGGGGTGATGTTCCCTCCAAGGTATAGGGTGTCAAATTGCAAAGGATATAAACAAGGCTCTACTTGGTTGAGGATGCAAAAACTTCTTAGGCAACGGTTTATAACGCAAAGAGAGAACCGGATAAAGGCTCAATACTGCAAGCGAGGGCATGAGATGCAATCACAACTTAATGCCAAAAAATATCCTTTTTTATGTATTTTAGTCTACTTGGTTTGAAAAAGGGGTAAAATTGTGCCAAATACACCTCTTTTCAAATCCAATTTACGAGTGTGAAAAAGACAAGTTCACTCGGCAATCTTTTCTATTTTTTATAATGAGTCAGAAAAGAGCTTAACTAAGAATCATGACCTTTCAAATCCAATTTAACGAGTGTGAAAGGGACAAATCACTCGGAAATATTTTTGGTTTTTTAGACGAGTCGGAAAAGAGCTTAACTAAGACTCGTTTTTGGGAGTCCACGGGGAATAAGGCCGCATGTGCATGAGTGAAAAATGAGGCTCATCATAAAGTCATGTATTAGGTTATAATGGACTCTCATTCCTAAGGAAAAAATTGGCATGGGCACCAAATGAAAAAGAGGATCTAACTAGGGAGACCATGTTTGGTAAGTCTCTACCATTTATTAGAAACACTATTTATAGCAGACGAGAGGTTCTGTATCACAACAAATGGGTTCGTACCTAAGGCGTAAAAAGTGGTAGTCGAAGGATAATGCAAATATGCACGATGGAGTGGATACCTATCCTATATGATCGGTTATGAAAATACCTGCCCGAGGTGATGAATGACCAATCATGACGTTGAAATCCATAAGAAAACTGAGTTAAAACTACAAAAGGAACAGCTCAAAACCACTCTTGAATTAGTCCATTAGGTGAAAAAATAGCATGAAACTATACAGAGTGGGTAAAAATAGCTTATAAATAGTAATAAAATAAAAAAATACTGTATCATTTTGATTTTTACCCAAAATAATGCCATTTGGACCAAAATACCTCCAAGATTCAAACGACGATTGTAGGAGCATCAGGCAATGAAATCATGAACCGTCCGGATCAGGTAAATCTTCATCTCATCCTCTTCAAATTCAGTGGATTACATTTTTGAATTAGGTTCCATTTTTTTAGTTTTTGAAGGCGTAAATTAGGATTTTTGGTATACGCAGGTTGCCTTTATTTAGGTCGCATGTAATATGAGGTATACACTCCTGTGTGAACCACAGGGAGTGTGTATTAAGACCTATATGCGACTGTGTGTAAATAAAGCCGCGTATAGGTACGCAAATGGCCAAAAAGAGGGGTTCTAACTCAAAAATTGATTTTTTTTTGCAGGATGGTCCTAGAATGGAGAGAGTGAGAGAAAGAGGAGGTAGATGTAGTTGTGGATCGAGATCCGATGGCTCAAGCGGCTTTAAAAATATGTGGCTTGTACACATTTTGGGCTCTCAAAAGAGTGAGGGCCCAAGTGAGGTTGTTGGAGATGTTGGTGGGTTACTAGGACCTTGATAGCAAAAAATTTATCCTTGATGGACAGCCATTGAGGATCAAAGTAGAGGAAATCTACTTCTTGACTGGTCTATCACGTTGAGGGGAGGTTTTAATCCTCAAGTCACGTGGAGGAGGGAGTGGGATGAATATCAAGGAGTATATCGATGCCCACTATGTAGCAGGGACTCCCAAGGTGGGAAGACAAGTCCCCATCTGGGAAATAAGTAACCTTAGTTTGAATATCATTGTGCTTGTTCTTACCAGGATCATAGGTTCGGCCTCATTGCATCAAGCATCGAGACCGCTTATGTTTTACGCAGTGGAGTGTGCTAGACCCACTGTCTGTGACTGGTTTACCTCACTGCTTACCAATATTTCTTTTTCGAGAATTTTCTAGGTCTAGGACCTAGAGTGGATATCATTCCTAGAGAACCACGTGATCTAGCCATGGCACGGTGGATCAAGGTCATGAAACGGTAGGGGGGAGGTAGGGTATCAACACCCTACAACGATTATTTTTTCTTATGGTGCCAGTGACAACTCATTACTCGAGATGACTATCCCTATGTGGGGATCAATTTTAGAGGAGATCCAGATATGCCACTTCCACTAGGGGTCGCCTACGGTGATATAGGTAACAATTTTTTAAATATTTCATTTTGTTTTGTACTTTTGTATTTAAGGAAAAAAAATATTATTTTTTTGGATGGTGCTTAAATATTAACTAGACACTTGTGTAATCGTAGACGTGGGTCCGCGATGGCCAAAAAGATTCCTTCGACATAGATGGAGGAACCAGGGAGATGAGGTGACGGGAGGAGAAGAGGAGAGAGTCCTACAAAATGTGTAGGGAAACCTGTCTCATTTGACACAGAGGATTCCTATGGTTCAGGTAGAGGATCTACCTAAAGCCATGCAGTGACAAGTGGTTGGTGTACCTAGAGCATGGGTACGACTCTTCCAGTGTCTCACAAATGCTGTGGTTTTCTACCATGACACACATTTGGCGCCATGGACGTAGATGTCGTAGGATATGTATACCGGATGTATTTGTGTATTGAGGTTTTTAGCCCCAATTTTGTAATATAAACACCATATTTTAAAATATATAAAAATGGATCTTCGACTTTACTTATATCTTACAATGTGTACATTGATTTAATGGTTTTCTTTTCTTTATTAATGTGACAAATTCCAATATAAAACGTAATTAGCGTAGCAATTGGATACATGATTAGAACTCCTAGGAATGTGATAATATGTAATAAAATCAAATTTTTGTTCTAAAAGACGTACCCGTAGGAATCGACAGAGTAAATTAGGATCACGCACGTGGTAATGGTCGTTCAACTGACATACTACTAACTGGGAATCTAGGAAAACTTCTAAAGAGAGAATACCATGCAAGATAGCATCGTGAAAAAGTTCTATGACGATGTTATATTCAACCACATTATTCATGGATGGCCCTAGGCATACGCTACCTGAAGACACCAGCAGACCCTCGGGTGAGTAAACCACCCAAGCAGCAGAAGCCAAGTTCTGTGTATGATGACTGGCTCTGTCTATAAATCCTAGGTAAACTGAAGACTCCGTTGACATTTGCCAACAAAGGGAAAACTTGATAAGCAAGCCAAAGACAAAAGAAAAGGGGAAAAGAGATGTATATACACTAAATTTACGTTATTATAAAAAGAGTTCCACCCAAGCCTAGGGCTCAAGCGTGGTACCTTTTCAAGTAGAGCCCATTTTTGGGCTTGGACAATCTATTCCCTTCATAATATTCTAACTCATAAACTCCTTTTTCTAGAGCACGTCGCACGATGTAAGGACCGTGCCACATGGGTTTAAACTTGCTTGACCCTAATGGTTCTTTGGCTTGGTCATACAAGAGGACCAAGTCACCCTCAACATACAACTGGGGACAGACAGACTTGTTGTACTGAACCTTGGCACGTTTCTTGTTTTCCTTGATAGTTATAAAGGCATCCTGAGGCTACTCGTCAAGACTCTCTAGGTGCACAAGGCATCGCTCTAAATCTAAAGTGTCAGGTAGGAGCTCGAATGCCAACTTAAGAGAAGGTATTTTTCATTCAACAAGAAGGATTGACTCCACACCGTGCACTAACTGGAAAGGGGAAAAACTAATGGAATTCTTAAACGAGGTTCGGTATGCCCAAAGCATGGGATATAGCATGATGTTCCAATTGTAATTACTCTGAATGACATTTTTTTGCAAAATGGTGTTGAGAGACTTGTTGATGGCCTCTACTTGCCCATTTTCCTGGGGGTAGTAAGGAGATGAATGACCATGTCTAAACCCCATCTTAGATTCTAGTTCTACCATCATTTCATTCTGAAAGTGACTTCCATGATCAGTGACAATCTCACCCGGGATACTGAATCGGGCAATAATTTGGTTGAACACAAAGAAGGTTGTAGTATTCCCATCATATTTTATGGTAGGAATTGCCTCGGCTCACTTAGTAAAGTAGTTGATGGCCACGATAATGTGTTGATGCCTCCCAACCAAAGTTGGGTTGCAATCGACGAAATATACCCCCTACTTGGTGAAGGGACCAACGGTAATGACTGGTTGAAGAGAGGCTGGGTGCAAGCCCATTTTCTAAGTGAACACCTAGCAAGGGTGACACTTCTTAACTACTTTGATAAAATCTTTAAAGATAGTAGGCTAGAAATAATTGACTCGTAGGATTTTTTGGGTTGTTGCAAGCTTGGATAGGTGACCACTACAAGCCCCTTTGTGGTAATCGTTTAGGACTTACTCAGCTTCCTCATGAGTTAAGCAAAGACGTAATATATTATCTATTCCTCAGCGATACAAAGTGTCACCGATGATGGTATACTTTTTGGCTTGGTACTTAACATGTCCTCGATCATCTCGCGAGAGATGCTGAGAGAACTTCAAGGTTTGAATATATAAAACAATGTATCCATACCAGGGGTCGGATGATGAGACAAGGAAAATGTCTTCATCTGCAAATGAATCAACATGGATAACATCCTCATCTAATCATGGAAAATCAGATATTAACTCTACAAAAACTAGAGATTTCTTGGACTTGGTCGAAGCAAAGTCGAGATTGAACTCTTGTAAGATGACAATCCATTTATTATATTTCCCCCCTATGATATGCTTGGTAAGGAAGTATTGAAATGGATTGACATCAACAACCACAATAGTCTTGCAAAGAAATATATAGTGATGTAAACATTGGACTGCGTGAACGACAACCAAAGATATCATTTCAGTGTGAGAGTAATTAAGCTCAGGACTGACTAAATTTTGACTAAGATAGTAGATGACATTCTCATGGATCTCATCATCCTCCTAAACTAGAACCATACCAATCATCTCTTCATACGTGGTAATATACAACAAGTAATTTCTACTATAATCAGGGGATTTCAGCAGAGGGGTCGATACCAAGGCTTTCTTCAGAGCATCGAAAGACTCTTGGGCTCGCTCATCCCAGATAAAAGGGGTGTCCTTATTCAAGAGGCGCATGAAACCCTTAGTGATATTGGCATAATTCACTATGAACCGACGTAGAAAGTTAGATTTCCCTTGTAAACGTTGAAGTTGTCTAATCGTGCACGGGGGAGGCAACTGAACTATTGCCTCAACCTTAAGAGGATCTACCATGATCCTGGTCTCGAAAACTAAAAATCCTAAGAGATGACTAGACTTAACACAAAATATGAATTTGTGAGGTTTAACCGGATTCTATAGTAACGACATCTTTCAAAAACTAGCCGAAGGTGTATAACATGATCCACTCTCATACGAGAGTGAGCAACAATATCATCAAGGTAGGCTTCAAATATGTTCTTGAGATCTTGAAAAGTGAAATTCATGGCACGTTGGAAGGTTGCTCCGACGTTTTTAAGGCCGAAAGGCATTTTTTGGTATGCAAAAATACCCCAAGGACATATAAATGTCATCTTATGTTGGTCCTCAGGTTTGATCTGGATTTGGTTATACCCTGAAAATCTGTCCATAAAAGAAAATATCTTTCTTCCCGCATACTCGTCGAGAACTTGTTCACTGAAAGGCATGGGGAAGTTATCGTTAGGACAAGCCTTGTTCAAGTCATGAAAGTCCATACACACACATATGGTTCCTTTCTTTTTATTCAAAAGAACGGGGTTGGATACCCATTCAGTCAAGGGAACCGGGTAGATGAAGCTAGCATTAAGTAGCTTATCCACCTATGCCTTAATAGCAGGGGCCTTCTTGGGATTTACATCTCTAAGACGTTGTCGAATAGGTTTATCATCCAGGTAAGTTCTAATATCATGTTCGACAATATGAGGGTTGATCCCTGGTATCTCTTCATATGACCAAGCAAATACATCTCAAAATTCTTTGAAGATTTTGGTGTACATCAAAATTTCTTCTAGCGAACAATCTGCACCTATATTTGCGTTCTCAATATTTCCATGGGTATGAGAGATATAGATCGAGACGGTAGGAGAAATACTCACCATATTTACTTCAGCATAAATTCCATGCGTATCAAGTGGAACTACAGCGTGACCGACTATCTCACTCAAGGTAGACAAAAATTCATCTTGCTCAATTCTTTCAAGACTTGGTAGAAAATAAGATCGATGATGCATATCATCCCAAGGTCTCTCGGAACCATTCATGGCTTCGAGGATGGATTCATCCAAAGGCAAAGTCTCATCTAAGAAATAATGTGAACAAGACAACGAGGTCTCCCATACAAGCCTAAGAACAGGATCCTCCTCATCCGTTTGTGAGGTAACAGGATCGAGATCAGCAGAAGAATAAAGAACATATTGATATGCAATATCTGATACCAATAGTGGAATAGCCATGCCAACATGAGGTTAACCTTCACTTGACGAAGTCAGAGAAGGTAGGGTCCATGGATCACTAATATAGGAAGTGCGGAAAGGAATGGACCTCCCTGCTGAAGCAGACCTACTAGACATGGTGTAAACATGGGGAATCGATGCCGAGAAATGGAAGGTACCCATGAGGGAAGAATACATTCCGACACCGATATTCTTAGTTGTCAGCTGAGAATTTTCGATCACAGGGATCGACAGTCCAATGGATGCGTTAGGAATAGAGTACGCAAAGGATAACTCATTGATAGTCACAATCTCCCCTTGATGAGGAAAACAAAGTGCACGGAAGACAGACAATACGACAATGACCATAACATAGGTCCAATTGCGACCTAGTAACAGGTTATAATCAAGAGGCGCTTCAACTACCTCTACCTCCACCTCTATCAACTTCCCACCTAAATGGACCAAAAAGGAAGGGAGAATATTATGAGGGTGGAAGGAATGACCGTCAAAAGAATTCAACATGTTCGACGACTTGGAAAGGATCGGAGAACCAAAATCTTTCCAACAGACCATGGACATCATGCAAAAGGAAACACCTTCATCAATGATCACTCGTTTGATGGTATACTTGGAATACTCCATGTGGATTTGGAAAGCCTTATGGTAGGGTAAGCGAGGCTTCAAATCCATGACATCAAACTTGATAACTTTCGAGCCACTGGGTTCTAGAGCTCCTAAGGCAGAGAGTAAGGCATTCCTCTATGATGGACACGTATAGAGTACCTCCAAATCCGACATAACACAAGGGGTTTGACCCATATCCTCAACGATAGAGTAGTTCTAGGAGGCTCTAGCATCAAGGTTGTGAGTAGAGCACTTGAGTACTCCTTTCAGAATACGAGGCGGTGGCTCTGGTTTCTCAATCTGTAGATTCATCTCTAGAGGGGGAGGAGGAGCTTCTAGAACAGTACTATATTTTAAAGAGCTATAATATCGAGAGAGAGTGGCTATATCAATTTTTGCGTCGACCGTATTGATACAAACACGGTCGCCATCTTGCGACGGTGGGTTTTGACTTCCACTGGGCGTATTTCTGGCGTTCTAAGAGCTTGAGGATAAGTGTTGGTTGTGTGGGAATGGATTCGTCAGCACAACAGGTGATAGATTTAAAATCCTCGCAGCCTCTGTGAGTTTGGGTCATAAATGTGTAAGGTGGTCATCGGTACAAATTTTACAAGGAAACTTCACCTTACGTTTCTCTTTCTTTCCCTCTCCATCATTATCATTCTACTTCCCATTATTATCCTTGTCCTTGGTTTTGTTACCATTTTTCCCACCCTTATGATTGTTTCAACCTTTCCTTTTATTCCCATCTGGTTGTTGGTCACCATTTGGGTTTTTGGAGGATTGCATAGAATGTACATCCTTCGACTGGGTGGGTTTGGAGGATGAAAACGAAGTTGATCCTATGGTAGACTTCATCACCGAGTCTATGGAATTTACATTGGTAGACCCTACAATGCCATCGGCATGAGGTCTAGGTTTTTTCCTAGGATCGTAATTTGATCGCGGTGCTTCTAGAAGAAGGTGATATAACATCCCATACTGAGAATATATTAAATCTAACTACTAGGCTCTAAAGATAGATTCTTCCTCATTGGAGACCCTAGAAGTAGCAACTTCCTTTTGTTAGGACCACACAATGTACCTTTTTGCCTATACTTTTTGCCACTATTATACTCTTGATCACCTATATTTAGACTCATACTATCACTTTATCTGATCATTCCAAAGGTATACA
>JZKD02S1673301.1:672304-697220 GCA_000966675.3 Picea glauca
ACCAAGGAGACATTTTCATTTTGAATCATCTTGTACTTGAACATTTAAGTGGGGTAAAAGGAGGTTTCCCCCTCGAAGAGGCTTATTATCTGAAATTATCTCTGTTTCAAGGTGTAGAGTACTTTTCTTGAGGTTTTTCCATGCTACATTGATGTTTGGTTCTTAACAATAAATGACAACATTACAGACTTTTGTGTCAGCACAGTTCGAAACCAAGAAACCAAGTTCCTTCCAACTGGGCCTCCACTACTTCAATCCTTCACCAAAGGCAAGCTTATAGGAGAGAGACAATGAGGTTCTTTCAACAATAGGGAAAGAGCTTGGGGGATGAACACTATGTTCAGACTTGAGGGACAAAGGGATGCATACTCAATATGAAGTAATTTCTCCAGAGTAACTTTGCTCTCAAAGTTGAATTTTTTCTCCTCTTTTACATAGCTCAGAATTGTGCTTTTATAGTCTTTGAAATGCAACTGAAGGGCCAATTCGAAATGTTTCCAGTATGTGGAATTCCAAGGATCAAAGATCTCCTGTCGTGACATGGAAACCCGACTCCATTTTTGTATTTTTTGGCAAAAATCCTGATGTACGAAGGTTGCAGTGGAGCAACCTGCGTATACGCATGTTGTATAGTAGATAGGGTGCATATATGTGGAAAAATGTGTATTTTTGGCTCTGGATTCATAAAGAAAGGGATGACAAATTTGCATAGGGAAATGGAAAAAGGCCCTCTGTGCAAGATAGCAATGGTGAGGAAAATCTTTCTATAACACCATGCACCTGTTGAAAGCCTTTGGCAACTATCCTAGATTTATATCTAATAATTTGTCCATATGTTGCGCTCTTGGTCCTATAGACCCATCTACACCTGACAAGTTTCCTTCCATATAGAAGGGGAAACAGATCCCAATTCTAATTCTAGAGGAGGGATTTGTACTTCTCCTGCATGGCATATTCCCAAAAGGGATTTCCAGTAGCCTTGCCATACGGCTGTGGATATGAAGAATAAACCAAGAAAATATGCCTAGTTGGAAATAGTTCAGTGGGAGTAAGTGCAAG
The DNA here is from genome assembly GCA_000966675.3 of Picea glauca. Lineage (NCBI taxonomy): Eukaryota > Viridiplantae > Streptophyta > Pinopsida > Pinales > Pinaceae > Picea > Picea glauca. The sequence continues at coordinate 673,364 of JZKD02S1673301.1, forward strand.
AGGAGGATCTTCAAAATTAGATCGAGTCCTCCTAGTATCATTTGGATCACCAACAAGATCCCCTGCATCTTGAAGAGTAGTTTTGGCCCACTTGGACCTCTACTATGGCTCTGCATCTGTATCTGGATGCACTGACTCTACATATGACTGTATTGAATCTTTATCTAGATCATTTGAATCCTCTGAATTAGAACTCTTATTTGAGGAAGAATCGACATGTGCATGCTCATCATCTCTGATAGGTGGAAGAACAAAAAAATTTGCATGTAGATGTCGAGGTACATGGAGAAACTTTCCTCGAATTGGACACTTTATATCCAATAAAGATGAGCATTGTGCTCTGTGGATCAAGTGCCTTCCTCTTTTTAGAGGGAATCCAGGCCAAGTTTTTATATGCACAGGAAATGCCCGTGGACAAATGCAACAATCCAAAGAGGTCAATTTCAGGCTCAGATTGTAGGAACATACAGGTTAGATTTCGGTAGTGGAGATCCATTAGGCCAATAAGATCAATGGCTCTTGTCCATTTTGGGGTGTAGAATCACGCAGAGTTTAACATCAAGAATTATCTAAAGTCCTGAAGAGTTGAAGTCCCAAAGTCCCGATGTGAAGATGGATTGTCCATCAACAAGGACACATGGAGGAAGATATTTCACTTCGGAGACTTAGCACTCTGGGATATTTCCAAGCACAACATTTACAAAATCCCAAAGCTCGAAGTCCTAAAGAAAAACTTGACCATCCATCAACAAGGACACATGGTGACAGATCTCTCTATTTGGATATATGACACTTAAGAGGATTGCGTGAGCAATGACATGGAAACTCTCGAAGCCTGAACTCCTGAAGTGAATCTGGATTGTCCAGACCCAGAGACCACGTAGAAGCAGATCACTCACTTCGGAAATGCAGCACTAAGGAGGATAGTAATAACTATGCATTGAAAAGGCCCAAAGCCCGAACTCCTGAAGTGATTATGGACTGTTGATCTCAAATCTACAAGAAACATTAATCCTTACAGCATGCAAATATCACTCAGGTCACAGATTAAAATCATATCAATGGCCACGCTTCATTGTGGGGACGTAAACTACTCGAACGTTAATTTTTTGAAGCGGTCCCTCAATTGGAACCATGGTATTGTTGGAAGGGTACGTGGAATCTTCTAGGGGATTGCAGGCCCAAAAGCAATGTGGACCCAAACCACCTTCGACAACTTCCAAAATCACATGCTTATGTGACATCAGGTCATCGTGTCACCTCCACTCATTCCACTCACTACTCTCGCTCCTCTCACCACCCAACACTTGTCCTACACTCACCTCCACATAATACAAATCCGTTCATATCACCTATCACCTCCACACATCATGTTTTCCTATTGGATTCTCACCTCCACTTCTTCCGATTCATGACCAGGTCATCACAGTGAAAGCGGGAAGAAGGGCCAGTTACAGTTGAGATGAAGTGTGCTTAACTTATAAAATATCAGACATAGACTGAGAGTTAAGTCTCAGTCACAGGTCGACACAAATTGGTTCCAGAACACTTCATCAGACTCTGCTCATGTAGCTAGTTTTCCCTAGTGGCCTCCAACAACTTGTAGGCATGCCATTACTCAACACAGAGCTCTCTTCTGTCACTCAGAGGCCTATTTTCTTCCAATTTAGTTCCTCCATCACATGCATCAGTTCTATCTCAGAGATAGTAGTAGTTTTTAATTGATTAATTCCATCATTTTCTTAAATTAGATGCAAGGGTGGTCTTTTGTGTGTGATAAGAACCACTCTTGTTGATTAAGTCCAGTGTCACAGTCAAGTTGATATTTTTTTTTACAAACATGCACCTAAAATTAGGTATCGGTCCCCTAAGGACGAGAACCTCTGCAAATTTGTTAAACAGGGGGTCTTTGAATGTTTTGAGGGTCGAATGTTTTGGGAACGAATAGCACTGCATCATACTATTTGGACCCATGAAAATTTTTTTTTATTGCAACCTGTGGGAGTAATTGTGTTTTTGATACGTGTTTAATGTCTTGAAATGATATTTTAAGTATTGAACTTCTTGTAGTGGATTATTCATTGAGTAGTATTTTGTTTCCCTTTGTTTTCTATTATTTCACTAGTTTGTCATTAGTGTGCCACCAGCCAAGGAGGACCCTGATCCATATCATTTTTCCATCCCAACCTTGATTTTGTCTTGATAGAATAACCCTCTAACCAACCAACAAAAATTAAAAGAAACAATCATTCTAAATTGATAGGTGGCCTATATTTTCCCTTTAGCAGTCAGGTGCAGAGCTTAGGACCAATAGTCACTATGGATCAGATCGAAAAGAGAGGAAGCCATATGTGTCTTTCCTTTGTCGAATTTCTCTTGAGGGTGTTTTCCAAGAACACATCACTCACAAATTCCTTTGGAGAAGTGGATGTCGGGTAGACCATCAACCATTCCCTCCTTGCTAAGTTGTTGCATATATATAAAATTTAAATTCCCAAACCTTTTGTGCCATATCCTACTTCTTTCATCAACATGGGTAAGTAGTAATGTAGAATTTGGTTCAATAAATTTTGAAAATGTGTAGAGTCTAGATTGATTATTTACCTCACTGGTAGCAACCTTGGAATTGGTTTACATGTCATAGATGTCCATTGCATCAAGTGTGAATATGACTCTCTTTTTTTTGTCGGAGTTAGTCATATGATACAGAGAGAATATTTACATAAAGTTTGGGAACGTGAAGCACATTGTTGAAGCTTTTGTTTGTGAGTTCAATTATTCCTTTGTCGGTGACCTTGAATGGAAAGTTGTCCCCCATTAGAATAGGAGGACCTTTACATGCATCCAATGAAGAATATAATCCCTTTGTGGAAGCCATGTGGTGTGATGCTCCTAAATCTATGATCCAAGCATCGAGAGAGGAGTTGATGGCAATCAAATCATGGATAGAATTGCCTCTCTTGGGATTCTGATCTTCTCTCTTTGTCTTCTTGGAACCCTCGGGGATGCGATATCCAAGGATATTTTTTTGAAGTATTTAGGTCATTAGAGATAGTTGTTTCTGCATACATTCATATTATGTATGGAATAATTTATGGAAGTAAGTTCATCTCTCCCCTTTTATTCCCTTTCCACCTTTGGATCTGGAGGCATCGTTGAAGGGTTTTGAGTACCCTTCCTTATTCAGATTTCCATGTGCTTTCCTTTTGTATTTTTCTTTATATTTCTGATATTGATGGCCACCTCTGCATTGCACAATAAGTGCATGCACCTTTGGGCATTTTATTTTTCCCATGTTAATGAGATTTTTCTTTTCTTGTGTCAGAGACTCGATAAATTCCTCAAGAGAGAGAATATTCCAGGTGGCTCTAGAGGTGAATCTAAATGAATGACATGTGGATACAAACATTGAGTATTCTGGACCAACTTTGGAGAGAATGGTGAGAACCATATATTTCTCCTCCTTAGATTTATCAACCCCACAAGCCTTGAGTTGCAACAAAAAATCCTTATATTTGGTAAAGAAATATTGGAGATTGTCGAAGGTTTTTGGATCCAGTGTGAGAAATTTGACATCAAGCATGTGTCCCCTCATCTCTTCCTATTTTTAAAAAATTCCTTCCATGGTAGTCCAAGATTCATTAGGGTTTTTACAAGAGGATATGTGAAAGAGGAGTTCAGGAGAAATGAGACTCCAAATTGTTCTGAATGTTTCATCCATTCGATTTAGATACTTGGATTTTTCTATGGATGATGTTGGTTCTACCTCTGGTTTCATGGTTAACCTGTACAATCCTCTACTTTGAATATGCATTATCATATTCTCCTTCCATGCAAATAAATTGTAAGGTGTAAGAATGCATTCTTTTGAAAATTCCATTTTTCCACTGTCTTCAATCTTCGGTACCTGCAAAAATAATTTGGTGTGTCTTTTCCCTAACAGTTTATCGAATCTGATACCATTTAAATGTATTGAACCTACACAGAAATTAGAATATATCTAATTGGTAATTGACATAAACGGTTGCAAAGAAAATAGAAGAAGGAGAAAAAGAATGAAGAATTCTCATTAACCAAATGAATAAATGATAATTTACACGTGATATACTTTGTATAACTCAACCAATTCACACTGGAGGAGAATCCATTGCACCATAGTGGTGGTCAAGAGTGATTTGGACACACACAAGCAGTTACGGGAGTAAACTGCCACCTAGTCTATCTCTCGGGCAATTATGGGAGTGAACTACCACCTAGATGAGTTAACTAGTCTATCAGTCTTCAGTTAACTGATTGAAACAAAGTGAAGTGGGGAGGAGATCAGGGAATCATCAGTAATGTGCTATTTTGGTGATGATCCCAAGGATAATGTGCATTAGTTGTTGATGATACCAATGTTGCATGGTGATAATATCAATGTGGCATCTAGACTCCACTCAACTGATCAAGATGAAGTGTGAACTGAAGAGAATATTCTCCCTAGAGGAATATTCTTCCTAAAATATAGGAGACTGAATAATGACTAATAAACATAGGAAAAACCTTAGGAAAAAGACTATAACAACAATCAATATGGAAATCAACCCAGATATAAAAATGACCCTCCATCTGACCTTAACAACCCTAAAACTCAAAGACTAGATTACAAGCAAGAATTAATTTTTTACATAAAGTGAGAGTTTTCACAAACTTTAATCAACAATCTAGAGAACAAACCAACTCAGGAGGCTCAGTGAACATTGAAGAAACAACTTATATGAACCAATTATGATCAAGATACATAAAAATCCAAGACAATTACACAGATCTGTGACTGTGTAAAATAAAACTCACAAACATCTATATGTCATACAAGTGAATCTCACAAATATCCACAACCCACAAAACGAAAAAGCATAGATAAATCAATTAATCTTGAAAAATAATAGTCAACCCAGAAGGACAGCCTGCAAAAAAATTTGGAAACATTTCTGGATGGGAAAGCTCTAAAATTAAATCCCAAAAATAGGAAAATCTGCAAAAACCTAAGACAACTAAAGAAACCCTAAAATTGATCCAAACTAGAAGAATTCTCAAGTATGGTCAACAATTTTGTTATTGGATTTTTCCCTAATGACTTTGGTTCATGTCACATTAGTGATTGACCAAGTAAAAGACATAACCCTAACCCACACACAAGACTTGTAATGAAATAACTACTTTATCAGAGAGGGAAGAAAGTATCACACCATGTATCCTTATGTTCGGTGTCGTTCCCTGCTCTCAACCCTGGTACTTCTCTTGAATCCTACTTGAGTTAACCTACAAAATAAGACAATAAAGTGAGACAACAAGGTAGTTATATCATAAAAGCATACAAGTAATTGATATATAGATTAAAATATGAAGAGTAATTATACATACATAAGCAAATTGAATGAATACTACACATGTATGGGGAAAAGAGAACTCTTTATAAGCAACAGTAAAAGAAGCGGTTACAACTTGAATCTAACCACTAGCACTACCTCGAAGCCAACCGCCCAGGTTCCTCCAAAAGGTACTTCAAGAATCACTCAATGAGATTTCCCTTCCTTGGATGACCCAATAAGGATAGGAACACACCTTATGGTCATATAATGAAAAGGAAGGAATGTTGGAACAAGGGTTCCAGGTCAAGGGGATGCTACTCAGAGGATGAAGGGGAATAGGGAGACTTGCAATTTCTTCATCATAAATTTACACCTAGGTTGTGTCAATGTTTCATGGAAACCTGCACATGAGATCTATCTAAATAAAGTACAAACAAATCTTATCAAGAAAGGAAGAGAGAGTCAATATGGAAGAATGAGAAAATATATTCACACTACTTCAATGAGTTGATAATTGATACATAGATGATGATCAATATGATAAATATGATACAATGAATGAGTGTAATACACTCATATATAGGACATAAAATTCCATAATAGAAGAATTAATGCATGAATAATAGCATAATAGTGATGATATAAAATAGAAATTCTAAAATAGAACTATCCATTTAACTCCTACTTAACTAGTGTGTCGAAAATAGTAATTTCTCCAACACCCAACCTAAACATCACTATGGAGTAACAATGACTCTCGATTACTAGGACATATTAGGTACTCATGTACAATGAAACTAATGAACACTGAATAAAAATGAGGAAAGAGGGAAAACCATGTGGGAAAAAAAAAACCCTCAAAAGAAAATGCATCAATAGAAGAAAAGGCAGTTGCTAGGCAACCGTGTTTTTCACTCCAAGACGATCTTGCAAAACCTAAAACTTATGCTCACTAAAATTATTCATGAAGATGTTGAAATATTTATGGATCTAATGAAGTCCTTTGACAACCTGTCTAGCCTTGTATCTCTTGATCCTGTGTACCCATCTGCACCTGAAAATATTCCTTTGTAGTGGAAGTGGAACCAGATGCCAAGTTTGATTCTTTAGGATTGGTTCATACTCCTTCTGCATGGATTATTTCCATAATGTATTTCCCACAGCCTCACTGTAGAGCTTAGGATCATAATATTGAACCATATAGAAATGCATGGGCAATGTAGGTTCAGAAGATGAAGGTACATGAGAAGGCTCCTCATGATGAGATTGAGTCCTCGAATCTAATGGATTCCCTACAAGAACACATGCTTCCTAAAGTGTGAACTATTCCCTCTTGGGAATATGTTGAAGCTTTGATGTTGGTTTCTTATCTGGATATACTACCTTCTTCTTTCCATGTATAGAATCTCAGTGTATGGAATCATCTCTGATTTCTATAATTGATGGAAGCACAAGAGTATATGAATGTTTCACTAAAGGTGCATGCAAAGTAATATCCTTATGTTTAAGTAGAAAACAAGATTCATCATTAGAAAACCTAGTGAATTTATACAACCTTGAATTGTGATCCACCTCACCAATTGCAATGATGGAATTGTCATGCATGTCAATTACTGAAATTGAATCTGATGTAAATTCAACCTTTTTACCTTTCTGAGTGATATGATAAATTGAGAGAAGAATCATAAAAAGATTTGGAACATGTAAAACATTCTCAAAATTTCCATTATGGAGTTCCAATCTCCCCTCTCCTACTACTGCTACTAGAGTATCATCCTGATCCAGGTGGATATTGGTGGCCACCCACCTATTCCAACTAGCTCCTCTTGACAGTTTTTAGTTCAACACGTTCTTTTGTAATTATTTGTAATTGTGGGTTCTACACTTCCAGGGTTTTCTAAAGGCCTACACATCTTCCAGGAAGATATTGGTGGCCTCCCACCTATTCTATCTGGCTTATTTTGTATTTTTTCATGTCAACACATCTTTTTGTACTTCCAAGTCTGTTTTGAGGCCCTAAATAGTGTTTTTTTTACTTGCCACAGTCAAATTGTAGACGGAGTTAGAGTTTGATGATGTAATTTTTAGTTCTCAAAAATACCTTTCCAACGTTCTATCACATGCCTAAAACAGATCTTGTATGCAAAAGTTACGACCCCAGGAAGTTGAGGTACCAACTTACCCATAGGGGCCCACATGACTTTTGGCGTTTCACCTCATAGGGTTATATTTTTGGATGTCTAGGATTTTGGAATTCATGAGTAATATTAAAAACGTCTCTGGAGTCTCATTGTAATCATTCTACTCATATGGATGCTCGTAGCAGCCACATCTCTTCTCAGAGATAACTACCACCATTCGAGCAAGTTGTTTCAGTTTTGTAGTTTTACAGTTTTATCATATTTCATTTATTTAATAGAAGATAGTGTTCATTGTATATCTATGTCGTTATCCATATCTCTATGTTTATTGTATTCAGTATGTTAATTAGTTTGTTCCACTCCTAAATCCAGATCACATCCCCCATGAGAATATGGGGTCTTGAGCATGGACTCAAAAAAGAGAAAACTTCATCTTTCACTGTCATATGATGGGATGCACCAGAATCTATAATCCATGAAGCATATGAGGAATTAATTTCAACAAGATCATGATGATTACCTTTCTTAGGAGCGAGATCTTATTCATTGTGCTTCTTGACTCCCTCTGGAATGGATTTTCCAAGGTTGTTCTGATGAAGTTCATGTGCCATAAGATTGATTTGTTTCTTCATGGATGTGGATTCTTCATGATTCAGTTCATTGCAGTGAGTGCATTGCTTTCCCTTCTTCTTCTTCTTGGAATATGAATATTCTTTGGAACCTAAATAATCGTTAAAGGGTTTGGAATATCCCTCCTTCTCATTTTGTTTCCCCTTCCCATTTTGTTTGGATTATCCATTTCCATCATGCATGGTGAGTTCATGTGCTTTGGGATCCTTTATTAGGACCATTTGAATGAGTTTTTCCTGCTCATGTGTGAGAGAATCAATGAATTGATCCATGGTATGCATATTCCAATTTGTTCCCATGAGATACCTTCCTGAATGGAGAGTGGAAACATAGACATCATATTTTGGTCCTAGCTTGGCCAAGATTGTTAGAATAAGTTGGTCCACTTTTTTAGACTTATCAATACCACAAGTTGCTAATCTCAATATCAAATATTTAAACTTAGTAAATAACTCATGTATATTATCAAAACTTTTAGGATCCAAAGCATTCAACTCTATCTCAAGCATATGACCTCTCATCTCACCCTACTTTCCAAGCAACCTTTCCAAGATGGTCCAAATCTTGTTTGGAGTCTTGCATGAGGCAACATGAAACCATAGATCAATCGAAATCAATTCAGAAGAAGTCATGTGGATTCATCCTTTTAGTTCACCCATATCATCTTCTAAATTGTTGATGTAGGTTTTGTTTATGTCCCCATTGTCAAGTTGTACAGTCCTTTCCATCTGAGTTGGAATTTTTCCTTGGGATTCCAATTGTTGGCCAATTTTCACAAAGTGAATGGGCATTGGCATTGTTTCCATTGATTTCAAACTTCTCATTATTGCATTTATGAGTAAGAGTTTGATTTGCTTGTTATTGGACTAGCAACTCAATTAACCCAATGAACAGGTGGTCAAAGGCTTAGTTGAAAATGCCAAGAAAAGTGCATTAATGAAGTTTTCTAGTTAAGAGGAGTTAGACTTTTGTGATAAGTGAGACAAAAGTTAACATTTACAGCTACATCAACTAATGTAAAAACTTTTTGATCTTGGTAAGAGAGAGATAAACACAAAAATAATTGAGTGTGCTCAAGAACTCTGATGGTTTTTTTTCTTGAACCCTTTTTCGATTGGTTTCATTTTTTAAGTGAAAAAAAAAAATGTAGAGAGAAACTAGAGTTTTTCTTCCTTCTTGAGAGAATTTTTACAAAGGATTTTGGTTGGTCATGTTCTGATGGGGAAAAGGACTTGCATGTGGTGAAAGCTTTGCGATTGAAAAGGGGATATAGAAGGAAATATTTTTCAAATCAAAAGTGAACTTAGGAGGGTTGAATAACTTTGGATATAGAAGGATCACACTTCAACCACGCAAATAGAGAAGGGTCACACTCCAATTCGGCCAAAAGTTGAAGGGTCGCACCATTTGTTTTAGCAAACGCAGAAGGGTCGCGCCAATCCAAAGAAGCATCATGCCACCACTCAAAAGGGTCACACCAATACACAGAAGCATCACACCACCACTCAGAAGGGTCATGCAAACACTCAGAAGGGTCACTCTTCCTCTCAAAAGGGTCGCTTAGCCTCTCAGAAGAGTCGTTATGCCTCTCATAAGGGTCGCATCTGAGAAGGGTCACATCTAATGGTGCCGAAGAGAAATGGGAGGAGAAATAGTGGAGTATAGACGAAAAGAAGATAGCAAATGGAGCCAAGCATGAACAGATAGAAGAAGAGAAGAACTCATGAACATAAAATAAATGGTTGAAGCCAGTACTAAAGGGAGGAAGGGAGGATCTAGGGAGACTAACAGTCTCATTGCAAGTTGAAGCTTGCATTCAGGCAATATAAGTTGTCTTTTAGTAGGTGTTGAAGATAAAGAGGTAGCAACCTCATTTGAGTAGTTGCTCAGATGAAATTTGATGTAACTGAAGTAGCTTTCTTTCTTTACATACATAAGAAGAAGAAGAGGTTTTTCCCTTTATGGGTTTCCTCATAAAAAAAATTGTGTCTCTGTCAATTTCATTTGATTGATGGTTACTAATTCCTTTTTAAGATGCATTAAATAAGTAATCTACATTAGAGAGACAAAAGAAAAACATTGTGTATACAACTGATTCACCCCCCCTCTCAGTTTCTCAACTTATCCAACAATTGGTATCAGAGAAAGGTTACTTCAGAACTCAGTTTAATCACTGGAAGTTTGGTATTTTATGATGGATAAGAAATCTGAATTTACAAAACATGGATTGCCTCTATTTGATGGACATAACTATGCCTTTTGGAGTATCAGGATGAATTTTTTTTGCAAGCTCAAGGAGTAAATGTTTGGTGATGCAAACGCGCACCACCCAGGGGCACGTCTGCTCACACAGGACCTTCCTCTCTTCTCGGCCCGAAGAACTCAAAGGTTCTCCTAATTCCCTATCAGGAATCTTCCTACCCACAGATTCTCTTCGTCACGCGATCCCCTTCCTTAACTTCTCGAAGGATCAGAACTCGTGACTTCGCGAGTCCAACAGTCGAGCGCTACACCCTCAGATCCCTGAGACTCGATGGTCAGTCAACTCGTTGACTTTTCCCTGAGGGATCTCGCTACTCGCGATACCAAACTTTTGGTTCTACAACCTCTGATACTCGAGGCACCGAGACTCTGATGCGCACGTGTGACTTGACCCGTCCACACCCGTCATTTCTATCGGGACTTCCGTGCTATCGCGATCTCACCACTCACGACTTCGCTACTCGCGAGGTTGAATAACTTCCACGTCAACTCCTGATATCCGAGGTTTCGAAAATCGCGACCTCGTTCCCTCGCGACTTTGCGATTTCCGTGGCCAATTTCTCGAGCCTTTTCTCGCGAGGCTCCGATGCACAATCCCACGTGTGGATCCAACGATCCTCCTGCGATCTGGATCCAACGGCTATTATATTCTCACTTCTCGCATCCTCATGACTTTGAATACCCAATACTTGGGCTCTCACCCTGCGAGCTCCCGAGTTCACGAGATCCTTAGATCTCCTCCACCTGTCCTTCTCAGATGGACGGCTCCTAGCCTCCTCGCCACTTCGTGCCCTCACGACTTAGAGCACCCAACACGTGGGCCCTCAACCTGCGAACTCCCGAGTTCGTGAGATCTCTCGATCTCTTCCACCTGTCCACTGGCCAAAACCTATGGATCCACGCTATCCTCGGAGTAGTCGAGATATTACTTATCATAGTATCGTGACTCTCCTTACCAAACTTAGGACACTTTCCTCACGAGGTCCCGATAGGCGATCTCGTGAACAATCCAACGGCCCTGACCGACTTGGATCAACGGTGCTGCCCCTCCTAAGCTTTGAATCCTCTCCACACCTATGCTGTAACTACCTTGCACCTCTGGGAGATCCAACAACTCTCGGGACTTCGTGAAATCTCTTCCAAAGATTTCGTCTGTCCGTTCTCCCCTTGAGGATTCTGTGAAATAAAGAAGTGTCTCTCCACGAGACTCATTGCTCGTTCGCCAACCTACGACGCTTTCCTCTGAATTCGAACAGCGGCTTGCCTGTGCTTGTTCTTCGGTGAAATCGAAGGCCTATACCTTCTGAGCTTGTTCTCGACTTCTCAAGTCCTTCAGAGAACTTCTTGCATGCACTCCTTGCGGTAAATCTTCCACAACGTCTAAGTGTTGAATCCTTCCAACTCTGCACACTCCTACAGCAACAGTCTTCAATCTCCTTTGCTCAGATTTACAACTAATACTTCTTCTTATTCAACCTGCACACTCCTTGCATGGCTTCAACAACCCAAATCCACTTCTGGGTGAATGAGAAAAAAAGTTAAACTACTGAGCCTTCATCAACGCACTCCTTGTGGATGAATTTCGACTGCACACCTTGCAGGAATCTCTTGGCTCAGATAGAGAAACAATTGAACCTCATTCTGTCTTCCTTTTAGATTTTAGTTTGAAACATGAAATCACATGCACAACATATACAAAGAAAATGCATAACAAGAAAGAAAACATTCATGAGCATAACATCAATACATAGAGAGAACAACACAAACCATGAGCTTGAATCAAAGGGTGATTCTATTAATTCAAATGCCTGTACATGCGTGTTATTCATACACTATTCTCTGCTTTCTCTTCTCTTCTCCCGGGTTGATAATATTACAATGCACAATGACAGTGTCGATATCCATTTTCCCTCTTGAACTCTAAACTATCAAATCTAGACTTAAAATCCTATCTACCAGCATTAACTAGATTAAATGCCTCCTATCTACCAAAGGACGAGAGCTTAAAGGCTCAAGGTCCAATACAATATACAAATGCGCCTTCATAAATGGCTTCATTAAAATACTTGCACTACAATCCCAAAGTATTTTCAAAATCTTGGGTTTGTTTATCCAGCTGATCTCCACTTGATGTGTTGGCTCGCTTGATGAGTTGGCGATGCTCCTACATCATACTCCTCGGCTTGAAAATTTTCATGGGCTCTTGTCCATGAGCTCCTGCATGGTTTGTCCATGCTTTTGAATCTCTGCTTTGCTTTCCCAGCTAGCATCTTCCACTGGGTGGTTCTTCCATTTGACCAGATACTCGAAGTATTGCTTTTTCCTGGTCTTTTTGCTCACTCTCTTGTCAAGTATATGCTCCATCTGTGGCTTCTCTAAAATCGACATCTACTTATGCCACTGGATCTCTAGTTATTCATCACTTCCATCTCTTGCTTCCCCAGTCTTATATGGATATAATTCTAAGACATTGAATGTCGAAGATATTCTGATCTCATCCGTAAACTCAATTTCATAAGTGTTTTCTCCCAATTTCTTTAGGACTCTGCATGGCCCAATTTTCTTCATTTTTAGCTTGTTGTATGTTCCTGTTGGGAACCTTTCCTTCCTCAGATGTGCCAGAACTAGATCACCAACTTCAAATTGAAGTTGTCTCCGATGTTGATCAGCTCTGCGCTTATATTCCTGGTTTGACTCCAGCAATCTCTCCTTCACCCTGAATTTCTTTCATCGTCTCTGTGAATTCTACAGCGCTTGCACTCTTAGTTATTATTTGTTTTGAATCCCTCAGTTCAAAAACCCCTCTTGGATACCTACCATATACAATCTCAAATGGACTTTTTCCTGTGCTCCTGTTCACTGAGTCATTGTATGCAAACTCTGCCTGTGGCAACACATTGCCCCAATTGTTGTGGTGCTCTGTCACCAAGCTTCTTAATAAGTCTCCTAGACTTCTATTTACCACCTCTGTTTGCCCATCTGTCTGAGGATGATAGGAATAACTAAACATCAAGTTAGTTCCCATCTTCTTCCAGAGTGTCCTCCAGAAATGTCCAATAAATTTTGTATCCCTGTCCGATACTATGCTTCTGGGTAACCCGTGAAGTCTAACGACCTCCTTGAAAAATAGATTTGCAATATGAGTTGCATCGTTGGTCTTCTGGCATGGGATAAAATGTGCCATTTTGGAAAACCTGTCAACCACCACAAAGATCGAATTGTGTCATCTTTGTGTCCTAGGCAATCCCAATATGAAATCCATGTTGATTTCATCCCACGACCTCTCGGGTATGGGTAATGGTTGATAGAATCTCGCATTCTGCTTCCTGCCCTTTGAATTCTGGAAAATTCTACATCTGTCGACAAAATTCTTAACTTCCGACCGATCCTTGGCCAAAAGTATGCTTCGCTCAGCTTTACAAATGTCTTGCTATGGCCAAAATGTCCTGCTAATCCACCACTATGCTTTTCTTTTAGCAGATTCTCCCTCATGGAGCAATTCGGAATACACAGTTGATTTCCTCTGAACAACAATCCTTCCTAGATCATATAATCTATCCATGGGCTTCTTTCTCTGAGAACTGGATTCCCAGCTGCTTCATATGCCTCTGCAAAATCTTCATCACCTGCATACATGTCCCTAAGATTTTCAAAACCCAATGGTTTGATTCGGAACTCTTGCAGCAACAAACACTTCCTGCTCAAAGCATCAACCACTTTGTTAGCAGTACCTGAAATGTGTTTAATCACAAATGTAAATTTATGCATATACTCTACCCATTTAGCATGTTTCTGATTCAACTTCTCCTGTTGAGTCACAAACTGTAATGCATGGTTATCACTGTACAATACAAATTCTTTCGGGATCAAGTAATGCCTCCACTTCTTCAACGCCTGTATGATAGCATAAAATTCTTTGTCATACGTGGAGTACTTTACTTTTGCCTCATCCATCTTCTCTCTGAAATATGCAATTGGTCTATCCTCCTCATTCAAGACCGCTCCTATGGCAAAGCCACTTGCATCACATTTCACTTGGAACACTTTCGTAAAATCCGACAACACCAAAACCGGTTGTTATGTGATCTTCCGCTTCAACAGATTGAAACTCTTCTTTGCTTCTTCAGTCCAATGAAAAGATTTATGTCTTTTCTTGACAGTATCCATCATTGTTGTGCTAATTCCACTGAAATTCCTGACGAATTTTCGGTAGAAACTAGCCAGTCCATGAAAACTTCTTACCTCGAAAATATTACTCGGTGATGGCCAATTTTTAATTACCTCCACTTTACTTGGATCCATCTTTAATTCATTTGCCGATATGACAAATCCCAAGTAAATGAGTTCTGTCTTCATAAATGAATATTTCCTCATGTTGATCAACAACTTCTCCTGCTGTAACTTCTTCATTACTGCATCTAAATGCTTCAGATGTTCTTCTTTCATTTTGCTGAAAATCAATATGTCATCCAGATAAACAATGACAAAATTACCAATGAATTCCTTCAGCACTTCATTCATCAACCTCATGAAGGTACTTGGTGCATTTGTCAAGCCAAATGGCATGACTAGCCATTCATACAACCCTTCATTGGTTTTGAAGGTTGTCTTCCACTCATCGCCTTCCCTCATGCAAATATGATGGTATCTGCTTTTCAAATCAACCTTTGAAAAAAAATTGGCTCGACTTAAACAGTCCATCAAGTCATCCATTCGTGGCAATGGAAACCTGTACCTGATGGTTATCTTGTTAATGGATCTGGAATCAGTGCACATTCTCCAACCTCCATCTTTCTTTGGACTTAGTACTGTCAGAACAACACATGGACTCAAGCTTTCCCTGACCAAACCTTTGTCCAACAACTCCTGGACCTGCTTCTTGACCTCCTCATTCTCCTGTGGTGTCAATCTATATGTGGCTTTGTTTGGAAAATTGGCTCCTGGTATGAGGTCTATATGATGACTCACACTCCTCATGGGCGGCAACAAATGAGGTAATTCATCTACCACAATGTCAGTGAATTCTTCCAGCACTTCCTAAATTTCTTCCGGCAAATCATCCACTCTTGTGCTGGTCAAAACAATTTTTGGTTTCCTGACCACAAAGAACTGTGGATCTTCCTTCTTCTTTACTTCTGCCAGAAGTTCCTTCCCACTCATAAGAAGTACAGTATTTCTCGGTTCTGGTTTTACTTCTTTATCTTTAATTTGAAGTAGCATATGTGTTCTTCCATTCTTCTCCAAAGTATATGTATTTATCTTCCCATCATGAATCACATTCCTGTCATATTGTCATGGTTTGCCTAGCAATAAATGACATACATCCATAGGAATAACATCATAGAGTATTTTATCATTGTATCCTCCTATCTTGATGTCAACTAAGCACTATTTGGTGACATTTACCTGATGTCCCTTCTGTAGCCATGAAACTTTGTATGGACTCGGGTGATCAGTCGTCTCCAACTCTAGTTTCTCCACCATCTAGGTTGAAATGATATTATTTGTGCTACCGCTATCCACGATAACCTTGCACTTCCTGTCTTTGGTCTTGCATGTAGTTCTGAAAAGTTGGTTTCTCTGAGCTGTGTCCTCCACCTCCTTCTCGGGTGTTAAGAGAACCTTACACATCATCAATGACCTTCTATCTTCTACGTCTTCGACTTCAGCATCTCACCTTTGTGCCTCGGCGATGTGAGCTTCTCCTCCATCCTTCTTCCTATCTGGACAGTCAAATGACTTGTGTCCATTCTTTCCACACATGAAGCATGTGATGACTCCACCTCTGCCTCTTTCTCTACCTGTGGCACGAGGAAATGTGTTATTATCAGAGTATCCTCCACCCTGTTCTGTATGTTTCCTTTGTTGTTCAGTGTGTTGTCCTCGCTGTGAACTTCCACCTCTTTATGTTCTAGTCTGAGGCTTTTTCCAGTCATCCTTGGATTTCTGGAACCCATCTTGGGCAACTAACTTCCCTTTTGGCTGGCTCCTACCTTTCCCTCATTGTCCTAGATTACGGCTCAGCTTCTCTTCATCTTTCAACGCCATCTGATACGCATCCTCCACCATTCTGATGGTCGTCATACTCATCTCATCCTGGATATCGTATCTCAAGCCATTCATATACCTGGAAAATTTTTCATCATCGCTCTCCCGATGACCTGCTCTGATATTGAGCTTGTATAATTCCTCAGTATACTCCTTCACTGTCATCAGCTTCTGTCTCAGGTTCTTCATTCTCCTGAACAATGTGATTTGATAATCTCTTGGGATGAACTTTGACTTCATCTTTGCAATCATTTGATCCCAGATTTTAATCTTTTGCTTGCCTTTGGAACGTCTGTTTGCTTGAAGTTCATCCCACCATAATGCTGTGTGTCCCTTCAATTTCATGACAACATGCCTAACCTTCTTATCTTCTTCGATATCTTCATAGTCAAAGTAGGTGTCAAGAGCTCTAATCCAATCTAGAAGCTCTTCTGCATCTAGATTCCCTTCATAAGTTGGAATGTCCATCTTTTTCTTCGAACTCATCCAGGTGATAGGATTAATTAATCACTCGTTGGCTTCATCTTCAGCTGCAACTTCTCCTTGTTGTTCAACTTCAACTTCGCCTTCGGAGTCGCTCAGATCTCCAGCACTGGCTGTGAATCTCTACGCTGCTTCCATATCTTCTAATATTGCTCAGAGATCATGTATCTGCCTCTCCATTTTTGGATTCTGTGATTGTCTCCCTCTTCCTCTCTGGTTTCCCCTATCCTCTGAATCGGGTGATTGTCTTTCTCTCCTCGGCGGCATGGTGAAATTCTCTCTTATTCTCTGCTACAGAAAATAGAGAAATTTTCTCGCTCTGATACGACTTGACGTGTATCAGAGTGCTCCTTCTCTTCTTCTCTCCTCTTGCCTGAAATATACAGACAAGAAACCAGCTCTGATACCACTCTGATGCAAACATGCACCACCCAGGGGAACGTCTTCTCACACACGACCTTCCTCTCTTCTCGGCCTGAAGAACTCAAAGGTTCTCCTAATTCCCTATAGGGAATCTTCCTACCCATAGATTCTCTTCGTAGCGTGATCCCCTTCCTTAACTTCTCAGAGGATCAGAACTCATGACTTCGCGAGTCCAACAGGTGAGTGCTACACCCTCGGATCCTCGAGACCCGATGGTCAGTCAACTCGTTGAATTTTCTCTGAGGGATTTCGCTACTCGCGATCTCGCTACTCGTGATACCAAACTTTTGGTTCTACAACCTCCGATACTCGAGGCACCGAGACTATGATGCGCAAGTGTGACTTGACCCGTCCACACCTGTCACTTCTATCGGGACTTTCGTGCTATCTTGATCTCACCACTCGTGACTTCGCTACTCGCGAGGTTGAATAACTTCCGCATCGACTCCTGATATCCGAGGTGCCGAAAATTGTGACTTTGCGATTTTCGTGGCTAAGTTCTCGAGCGTTTTCTCATGAGGCTCCAATGAACGATCCCACATGCAGATCCAACGGTCCTCCCGTGATTTGGATCCAATGGCTATTATCTTCTCGCTTCTCGTGTCCTCGTGACTTTGAATACCCAATACTTGGGCTCTCACCCTGCAAGCTCCCGAGTTCGTGATATCCTTAGATCTCCTCCACCTGTCCTTCTCAGATGGATGGCTCCTAGCCTCCTCTCCACTTCATTCCCTCATGACTTAGAGTACCCAACACGTGGGCCCTCAACCTGCGAACTCCCAAGTTCGCGAGATCTCTCGATATTTGCCACTTGTCCACTGGCCAAAACTTATGGATCCACGCTATCCTCGGAGTAGTCGAGATATTACTTATCGTAGTATCGCGACTCTCCTTACCAAACTTAGGACACTTTCCTCATGAGGTCCCGATAGGCGATCTCGTGAACAATCCAACGGCCCTGACCGACTTGGATCAACGGTGCTACCCCTCCTGAGCTTTGAATCCTCTCCACGCCTACGTTGTAACTACCTTGCACCTCTAGGAGATCCAATGGCTCTCGGGACTTCGTGAAATCTCTTCCAAATATTTCATTCATCCATTCTCCCCTTGAGGATTCTGCGAAATAAAGAAGTGTCTCTCCATGAGACTCGTTGCTCGCTCGCCAACCTGCGACGCTTTCCTCTGACTTCCAACGGTAGCTTGCCTGCGCTTGTTCTTCGGTGAACTCAAAGGCCTATACCTTCTGAGCTTGTTCTCGACTTCTCAAGTCCTTAAGAGAACTTCTTGCGCACACTCCTTGCGGTAAATCTTCCACAACATCTAAGTGTTAAATCCTTCCAACTCTGCGCACTCCTGCAGCAGTAGTCTTCAATCTCCTTTGCTCAGATTTACAACTAAGACTTCTTCTTCTTTAGCTTCGCACTCCTTGCACGGCTTCAACAACCCAAATCCACTTCTGGGTGAATGAGAACAAAAGTTAAACTACTGATCCTTCCTCAACGCACTCCTTGCGGATGAATTTCGACTGCACACCTTGCAGGAATCTCCTGGCTCAGATAGAGAAACAATTGAAACTCATTCTCTCTTCCTTTCAGACTTCAGTTTGAAACATGAAATCACATGCACAGCATATACAAAGAAAATGCATAACAAGAAAGAAAACGTTCATGAGCATAACATCAATACACAGAGAGAACAACACAAACCATGAGCTTGAATCAAAGGGTGATTCTATTAATTCAAATGCATGTATATGGGTGTTCTCCATACACTATTCTCTGCTTTCTCTTCTCTTCTCCTAGGTTAATAATATTACAATGCACAATGATGGTGTCTATATCCGTTTTCCCTCTCGAACTCTAAACTATGAAATCTAGACTTAAAATCCTATCTACCAGCATTAACTAGATTAAATGCCTCCTATCTACCAAAGAACGAGAGCTTAAAGGCTCAAGGTCCAATACAATATACAAATGTGCCTTCATAAATGGCTTCATTAAAAGACTTTCACTACAATCCCAAAGTATTTTCAAAAGTTTGGGTTTGTTTATCCAGCTAATCTCCACTTCATGTGTTGGCTCGCTTGATGAGTTGGCGATGCTCCTGCATCATTTGGCAAGTTGTGTTGAATGAATATAGTGTTCCAGCAACCATTCCAGCAGATGTTGCAGGTAAGAAACTTTATGAAAGCAATTTCAAAGCTATGTATGCAATACTTGGAGGTCTAGCAAGGTCATAATTTATTAAGGTTATGCATTTTGTGTCAGCAAAAGAATTATGGGACAAGCTGAAAAATGTTTATGAAGGAGATATTAAGGTGAAGAATGATAAGTTACAGTCATATAGGAGTCAATTTGAAAGTTTAAAAATGGAAGAATATGAAGATATAGAAAATTATTTCCTTCGTATTGATGAAGTAGTTAATACCATGAGAGGTCTAGGAGAAGAAGTTAAAAATGATAACATTGTGCAAAAGGTACTTAGATATCGACCTGTAAGATTTGATCCAAAAATATCTACTTTAGAAGAAATAACTGATATTGCTACTTTAGAAATGAATGAACTACATGGGATACTAATAGCATATGAGATTAGGACCTAATAGCATATGAGAATTCTGCCAGGAAAGAAGCAACTTTCAAGGCAACAAAGAAGGAAAAGAAAAATTTCGAAGCAAAAGCCAACAATTATGAGGATTCAGAAGAGGATATGGAAGAAGCTAATTTTGTCAAAAATCTGAAAAAAGGTACCGGAAAATACAAAGGTAAGCTTCCTCTTAAATGTTTTGGTTGTGGTAGAATAGGACATTTTGCTTCCAAGTGTCCTTTCAATAAGCATTTTGATGGTGAAGAAGAAAGCAATAGAAAGAGCAAAGAATACAAGAACAAGTATAAGAAGTATTTTCAAATAAACTCATATAAAATGAAAAGTCTATTTATTAAAGATTTTAGTGACTCTTCAGAATCAGATGAAAGTGATGCTAGCTTAGATATAAGTCTTTTTATGGCTATAGAAAATCATAATGATAAAGTTAATGAAGAATAAGAAGGTGAAGTTGATTTGGAAGCTGAGCTTACTGAACTTAGAAAGGTAAGAAGACAATGTAAACATTTCAAAGAAGAAATTAAGAATCTTGAAAATGAGATATAGAAATCTAACAAGTTGATAGAAAACACTGAAACTATGATAATTGATTTAAAGCTCAAAACAAAAGAAGCTAGAGAATTGAGGAAACACTAAACCATTTTCTTGTAGAAAAGGAAAAGGAAAATGATGGTCTAAAACTTGAAGTTGTTTCATTAAGAAAGAAGTTACAAGAAAATAACATGGATGATAGCTCAAGGATTTTGAAACGGATTATTAGTAATCAAAGACCAACAAATGACAAAACTGGAATTGGTTATAAGTATGAGGTTACTAATGCAAGTACTAGTACAAATTTTGAAAAAGCAGGTACAGGACATACAAATGTAAAAAACACTAGCAAGCAGATGGAATCAGTAAAGCAAGAAAGAAATCAGACTTCAACAGGACATAGAAGAAGTTATGATAGGTACTAGAACAGGTTTGATGGCTATTGTTTCTTTTGTTGCAAGTATGGACATAAAGTTGTTTTTTGCAATGCCTTTTCAAGAAACATAATTGCACATAATAGTTATGACAAATGTACATTTGATAATGGAAGGAGGCATGATAGAACCATTCAAAATAGTGTGAACAATTCATACAACTGATTTTATTTTTTAAGGTTTGAGGATGAATGTCATAGGTGTAATAATTTTGGACATGTGTCAAGAAACTGTCCAATTAACTTTCAGAAATCTGTTGAACCTAATTACGCTAATCTGAAAGCTAGATGGTGGAAAAAGAAAGGTGACCATTTAGAATCTGAAAAATGCACTCTATCTTTACAGATTGATCATAAAGTAAAATGGTGTGTGGATAGTGGATGTTCAAAACATATGACAGGAAGAAAACAAAATTTTGTTACATTGGATGAAGGAAAAGAAGGTACAATTACTTTTGGTGATGAACAATCAGCTAGGATAATTGGAAGAGGTACTGTGTGTCTGAATAACAAAAATATTATGGCTGAAAATGTTTTGTTGGTTGAGGATATGGAACATAATTTATTGAGTGTAAGTTAAACTTGTGATAAAGGACATTATATGATTTTTTAATCTAAAAATTTTCAAATCAGAGATGTCAAAACAAATAGGTTAGTTGGAACAACTACAAGAACACCAAACAACATTTACATACTAGATGATAAAAAGGAAAATTGTTATCTTGGGAATGAAGATGAAAGTTGGTTGTGGCACAAAAGGCTTGGGCATATTAACTTTTAAAATTTGATTTAGTTAAACAAAAAGGAAGCTATAAGAGATTTACCTATCATGAAGAATCTTACCAATTCTATTTGCAAACAGTGTCAACATGGCAAACAAACTAGAGTTAGGTTTAAGACCAAAGAACACTCTACAACAAAACCTTTGGAAATAGTACATGTTGATGTTTGTGGACCTATGAGGACAACAAGATTAAATGGTGAAAGATATTTTATGTTATTTTTGGATGACTTTACTCGGATGACTTGGATGTTTCTGTTGAAAAAGAAGTCTGAAACATTCAATTGTTTTCAAATTTTCAAAGAGTTGACTAAAAATGAAATTGACATGAAAATTAAATGCCTAAGATCATACAATGGGGGAGAGTTTGTTTTTAAAGAAGTCAATAAGTATTGTGATGATAATGGTATCAAAAGACATTTTTTTGTTACTAAAAAACCTCAACAAAATGGTGTTGTTGAAAGGAAAAATAGGACAGTTATGGAGATGGCAAGAACAATGCTAAATAAATCTAAACTGAGTAACATACTTTGGCCTCAAGTTCTCCATACAGTTGTTCATATTCTAAATAGAAGATTGTTGAGAAATAACTATGACAAAACACCTTATCAGTTATGGAAAGGTAGACCGACAAGTGTAAAACACTTTAGAATCTTTGTTAGTAAGTGTTACATAAAGAAAGTTGATAAAAATATGGGAAAGTTGGATTCTAGAAATGATGAAGGTATCTTAGTTGGATATTCATGCTCAAGAAAAGCTTACAAGTGCTACAATTTCAGATTGAATAAATTTGTTGAAGCCATAGATGTTAAACTTGATTAATCTTCATTTTTAAAATCTAAAATTGAACAGAAAGATCATTAGACATATGAAATATATGACAAACTAAAAATGGAAGAAGAATCAAGTGATATAGAGGAAACTAAATCAGCTAACAATGAAAATTTGATTCCTACTTTGGTGCAAGGGTCAACTCCATCTAAGACTCCAAACAAAAGGGTACAAAGAAATCATCTTGAAGAGAAAATCATTGGTGATATAAATACAGGTGTTGAAACTAGAAGAAAAAGGCAAGAATCTCATTCAAATCACGAGCAGGTATCATTACTCTCTGTTTGAACCCAAGAATGTTGAAGAAGCAATCAATGATGAATACTGGATGAAAGCAATGAAAGAAGAAATAAGTCAAATAGAAAAGAATGAGACCTGGGAATTGGTTCCTAAATTGTTAAATAAGAATGTTATTGGGGCTAAATGGGTCTTCATAAATAAGTTGGATGAAGAAGGTAAGGTGACTAGAAATAAAGCTAGACTGGTTTGTAAAGGGTATGCACAGATAGAAGGCATAGATTATGGAGAAACGTTTGCTCATGTTGCAAGAATGGAATCCATTAGGCTGATTTTGGCTTATGTTAGCTCCAAGCACATTAAAATTTATCAAATGGATGTAAAATATGCATTTTTAAATGGTGAATTAGAGGAAGAAGTTTACATGGAACAACCAGATGGGTTTCAGGTGCAAGAAGCAGAAAATCATGTTTACAGGTTGAAAAAGGTTTTGTATGGGATAAAGAAAGATCCAAGAGATTGGTATTCCAGGCTTGATAAATACTTAAGGCAGTAGGGATACAGAAAAGGAAACACTGAAATTAATCTTTATATTAAAGAAGAACATGATAGCTTGGTCATTGTTGAGATTTATGTAGTTGATATTATTTTTGGTAGTGATAATGATCAACTTAGCCAACAGTTTGTTGAAAGTATGTAGAATGAGTTTGAGATGTCCATGCTTGGTGAAATGAAATTTTTATTAGGTCTTCAAATCACTCAATATGATAAACGTATTTTCATTTCTCAAACTAAATATATCAACGAAATGCTCAAGAAATTTCAAATGCAGGATTGTAAACCAGTTGGCACTCCCATGGTTACTTGATGTAAGTTAAATCAAACTGATGATTCTGAAAATGTTGAGAAGACAATGTACATATCTATGATTGGCAGTATTCTATATGTTATAGCTACAAGGCCCGATGTTATGCATGCAGTTTGTCAAGTTTCCAGGTTTCAGGCCTCTCCTAAAGATTCTCATTTTCTTGTCATCAAAAGGATTCTTAGATATCTTAAAGACACAATAGAGTATGGTTTATGGTATCCTAAAGGTAATCAG
>JZKD02S1673301.1:710649-723528 GCA_000966675.3 Picea glauca
AAGCATTAAGATAGCTTTTGATGCTTTTGATTTATTTCATGCTTTCAGTATTTTGATTGATTTGATGTTAATGAATGAATGAAAGAAGAATGATGAATGCATCTCTTGAATAGGATTTTTGTTCTTCCCACATTTAAAAGGTTTCAATTTGTCTCTTGAATGCTTATCGTTTTCACTTTCTAGAAATGTTGATTACTGTTAAGAAGACTATGAAGACGACTTCTGAATAGAAGCTTAGTGCCTCTTACATAATCAGCCTTAGAATNNGTTTTATGCTCACTGTTTTGACCATTTGGAAAACAAGTGTTGATCATTGTCATGAGAGCTATGAAGATGACTTCTGAATAGGAGCTTAGCATCTCTTTCACCTTCAGCCTTAGAATCAGTCTTTGGGTTATCTCCATAAAAGATAAAACTATCTCTAAAATCCATATACTTTGGACATGCCTCTAAGTCTTACAAACACCGGATTGATAATAAATGCACTCTAATTTACTTAGGTAGATCTAGAGCTCAACAGGTTGTACACTAGCAAGGCATGAATGTCCGATGTTGCACCAGAGTGACCCACAGATATAAGAAAAAACATTTTTTCTTAAGTTTCTTTGATGAGGAAAGTTGGGATTTAAACTTGCAAGTTGTGGACAAGGACTAAGCCATCTCACAATAAAAATGGTGTGGCAAATTGTGGTATAACATGTGGGTAGGGGGGGTGATTTCCTTAATTAATTTTGGATTTGACTTGGGTTAAACAATAATGTTTGAATTTATTATTTTTATTTATTATTTATTATTTTGTTATTTCTTAGTTTTACGGGAATTAGGAGAATATTTTAATATTGTATTATTTTAATTTTAGTATTTTTTATTTTCACATTAGTGGGGGTAATTAGATTGATTTGCTTTTTCATGAAATTTCACATAGGGTTAAGGGAGATTTTATTAATTTTGTTTACTAATTGTAATTAATGTAGGTTAATGTAATTAAATTTGTTATTTTTCTTTTTTATATTATTTTCCTAAAAAATAGGCCACAATTATATTACAAGCCACGGGTCCCATGTCTGACTTAGGTTCTTTTTTAAATTAGATATAGGGGATAAAACCATTTAAACCACTAAGTGTTGGATTCTCTTATGCATGTGGGGTTTTTATTTGCAGTTTAAGGAACACTTCCCCAGACTCACCCAAAGGAATGATTGATAACTATTGAGTGACATTTTTCAAAGAGAAATAAGTTGGGCTACATTTTCCAGAATTGAGCCCATGATACCTCATTGGCAAGGTATCGAACTGTGGAATGTAATAAAAAAGGTATTTAGGCTGGAAAAGCAACATAAGATGTTAGAAAACACAAAAATAAACAAACCATGGATTTGGGGTCATAAATGACTATGAAGACATCAAGACCCCAAATCAACAAAATCGGGCTCGAGATAACTTCCTGGAAATATGGAGGAGAGAAGAACAGGATGGGATAACAAGTGTTGGAATATTTTGTTGGAACATGCAATTCCTGTGTAACTTCACCTTGTTGTATTGATTGGGTCAACCATGTCTTTGGGTCAATGACTAACTAAACTATCAGTTGACCATATCCACTTATGGATTCCCAATACACATTTTATGGGCAGGTGCAACCAACTCCACTTTATTTTGTTAAGTTTGGTCCATGACCAAACCTATTTATAGATGATATTTTGGATTGGTATATTATCAAATTAATAATATGAGATTGTCATATCATCTCAGGAGATCTACTCTCGATCTCATTGAGTGACTTGTGCTACAGTGTCTTTCGACACCACCACTACCTCTTGGATACACTGTCCTCTATGATCAATCCTTGTTCCAACATGGGATCAAAGTTGTTCATTTGTTGATCTTAGGATCACAAAAAATACTCATATTTAAATGAGACAATGTTGAATCCATTTTCTAAATTTGTTCTTTTCGAGTAAATAAACTCCAATTGTTTGATCTGGGTTATTGGGATCATATGGATTAACTGAGAATAATATCAATGAATTTCTTGTTGTGACTTTTCTATTGGATATGGCTAGTATTTCTTGAGTTCCTTTGCTTGGTGGTTGGATCATTCAATTTAAGTTTGTTTTTCTGGATGCCCATTACCATATTCCCTTGGCATTGACTTGGCACTGGATAAATGATGCCCTATCTCATGTGCCAACCACTCAACAAATTTGTTTATGGAGGTCTACTTGTCTCTAGGCACCTGTTCTATTTTATTGTTGTGATTTGAGCACATGATTAAGTGTGTCGCCTAAATGGCTCGAGGATAGACTATGGAAGTGTTTGTCTATTGGTGGTTTGACCTCTTACTTGTGGTCGACTATGGAAAGAACTCCACCATGTTGAAATATTGTAACTACAAAGAGTATTCTACTTATTATTGAGTTATTATTAATTGGATCAATCCCCTTTTATGGATTTATCATGTCAGGCTTTGTAAATGACCAAATCCCCTTTTTTGGATTGGTCAATCCCTAATTATATGCTTCTAATTAAGAATTAGGCCCCCCAAGCCTAATTAAAGTGGTTTTAGCCACTAAGAGAAGCAGTTGACCATGCTTGATGAAGAGACACCTCCCTATCACATGCCATCTAGTATAAATAAGATAGGCTAGCGCCTCTTTAGCTCACTCACTCCAGTCACTCAGCGAGTGCACAAGTTTGGAGATAGCTTCAGTTGGGAGAAGAAGGAAGAGCGAGGCACATTACTCAGTCTTGGTTATTCTCTAGTCTTTGGTCTTTTATCTTGGAATTGTATTGAGAATCTATATTAAGGAATTTTTTGTTGGGTTTTCTCCCCCACGAGGGTTTCCCGGGATAATTGTTGTGTATAATGTGATTGTATTTCTCTCAGTGATCCTACCTGTGTTATTGTTATATAGTAAATTGAAAATAAAATTAATAGCTTATCTGAAATTAACATAGAATCAGAGCTAAGCTGGAGAGAGCACCTTTCATCAGATAAGAAAAAACATCATTATTTTCGTACAAGAAAATTAAGGATTTTTGTTGGAGAAGAATTTTAGCCTAAAAACCACCTAGGGAAGTGTTCCCTAGCCTAGTGAACTCATTGGCAGTTTGAGTGCACATTTTCAAGGGACATAACTCTTGAAAAGTGAAACCCTAGTTTTCACCAGAAAACTAGGAAACCAGAACCAGTACCAGAAGCACAAGTCCATATTACGTAGGCCCAGTTTCAAGGGGTACAATTTGGATTTTCAAAAAATTGACTACACCAGGCTACTCGCCTCTTCCAAGCACACCTCCTGGTAAGTTTAGATTTAATTTCTGAGCATTTTCAATTTTTTTTCATTTTCCTAGCTCCAGGTCAAGATGTATGCAAGAAGTACCCTAGTTTTCACCAGAAAACTAGGAAACTAGAACCAGTACCAAAAGTACCAATCCATATTTTCATAGGCCTTGTTTCAAGGGGTAAAATTTGGGTTTTCAGAAAACTGACTACACCAGGCTACTCGCCTCATCCAAGCGCGCCTCCTGGTAAGTTCAGATTTAATTTTTGAGCATTTTCATTTTTTAGTCATTTTCCCAGCTCCGGGTCAAGATGTATGCAAGAACCAAGCTTGTTGACAAGTTATAAGGTGTCAATAATTTCCATGCCTAGAAGTATAGGATTTCACTCATTCTTGCAGAGAATGAACTTGCAATATTCATCAAATAAAATTTACCAGAACCCGCAGATGCTACAGCTAAAGAAAAGTACCAGAAGGACATCGTTAGGGCCAAAAGAATCATTGCAGACTCTATAAAATATCACTTGATCCCCAAGTGGCAACTGAGATACCCCAAAAGAAATATTTGATTCCCTAACCAGATTTTATGAAGGAAGAAACATTAATCAGAAGATGAACTTGAGAACTCAAATCAAGAATACAAAGATGCAGAAAGGAGAAATAGTTCATGACTATTTCTCTAGGATCTCTCAATTCAAGGAAAATCTAGAAGAAATTTGAGATACCCTAGATGAATATGAACTCATAATGAAAACTCTTAATGGTATCACAAGACCCTGGGATGCATTCATCCAATTGTGCCAGAAAAGAAAAACTACAATTTGACAGTCTTTGGGAAGAATGTGTTCAAGAAGAAGCGAGAGTAGCTAATCGAGAAGCAATACTATTAAGGGATGAAGATCAAGCTCTTGTTGCCCATACTAAATGAATAAAGAGAAGGTCTCACTTCAAGAAGGATACCCGCCCACATAAGGAGTCTCACTCCCCAAACAAATTCATCCATAAACAATCTCACCCACCAAGGAGATTCCAGAAGTTTCAGAAAGGTCAAAGAAGAGAAAAAGATTTATCATTTTATCAATGTTACCATTGTGATGAGATGGGACATATTGTTAAGAATTGTCCAGGTAGAAGAGAAACAAAAGGCACCATTCCCACACAATTAAAGATGAAGAACCACCCACAAAGATGATTAAAGAAAATATTGAAGACTATGTCTTAATCTCTGCCCTCTTAGGATCAATGTCACCTGGTGAGGATACTTGGCTCATAGATAGTGGTGCTTCCAAGAACATGACAGTTCAGAGAGACATTCTCTCTAGCCTTATAGAAAATAACTTTCCCCGTAAAGTTACACTTGGAGACAATTGTCAATACTGTATCAAAGGAGTGGGAGAGTCCAATTACAAACTTGATTCAGGGACCCCAAATGAAGATGAAGGATGTACTATATGTACCAGGTTTTTTTTATTAATTGGGTTGGTTTTCATTGATGTCAACCCTTGAAGAAATCCTGGTAGAAAAAAGGTTTGGGTAATGTACCCAATATTGTTTCATGGATAATGGTATGAGTTTTGGTATATTTGTAGGAAATACTATTCTAGATGGATATTATATTTCATGCCATTTCCAGTGGTATGTGGAACGTTACATAACTCCTCACGGTTACATAGTTATGGCCATGTGAAGTTGGAGAACCCTCGTGGGTCATCTAGAAGACCCAAAAGGTCAAAGTAGTAAAGATGGTTAGAAGGTAATTTAAATAATCAAGTGAAGTGATGAGTGTACTATAAGTCAAAGTGGATACAAAAGAAATTATTTAAATAATAAATTTAATGGAGAAATTACTAAGTGGACAAGTGGTTAGAAGTGGGTTAGCCCTAAAATAAGGAAAGTGGGTTAAGATGGTTAGAAGGTAATTTAAATAATAAAGTGAAGTGATGAGTGTACTATAATTCAAAGTGGATACAAAAGAAATTATTTAAATAATTAATTTAATGGATAAATTACTAAGTCGATAAGTGGTTAGAAGTGGGTTAGCCCTAAAATAAGGAAAGTCGGTTAAGATGGTTAGAAGGTAACCCCTTGAGGAAGCTACATAAAAGTATAAATAAGAGGCAAGGCTCTCTCATTTTAATAATACTTGAGAATATTGAATATCTACAAGTGACTAAGGTAATCAAAGGATATCTAAGCCGAATTTCAAAGGGAAGGTGAAGTAAAGAAGGMTGAAATTCAAGGGAGGATAAATTCTTTTGATGATGTTTTCTAAGGTATGTTATTTACAGGTCATCTCACCATTTTTGCAATAACGTTTTTTCTAGAATGAATCAGACCRTGAAATTGGGAGGATGTTGAGGAAACATATCCAAGTAGTTGTGATAAAAAAAAAATCTTGTGGGTCATTGTATTTTTGGAGTTACACTCTGTTGAAAATAGGGTTTGTGGCTAGTACTGAAACTAGTCTAAAACATGTGTTTTGGGTAAAAACGTCATAACTTATTCATAACAGATCCAAATTTAGTAATACCAAATTTATTGGTTATATTATAGTTTGTAGTATTCTTTGTACCATTTTCAGATCCATACAACAAATATTGTGTGTGGGGCATACTCTACAAGTTCACTCTCTAGAATAGGTCAGAATTCAACAAGGTATGTCATTTTTGCTATAACTCATTTTCTGAGAGGTTCCAAGTAGTGAAATATGGAGGAATTGCATAAAAGAAACTGAAGAACATTATGTACCATGTTTAGATATTTATTCATTATAGGTACATAGTTATGATTATTTCAAGTTAGGGTTGTTGACTAATCCAAAATTAGTCATGTGAGACTAAAGTAAAGTTTGATGAAAATGATAGTCTTTTGTTGTTAAAGTTAAGGAAGGTTTGTAGGTATTTGATCATATACACCAGGTCTATTACAGAGTTACAAATCAGATTTTGATGATGAAATTGATGAGTCCTTTTGGTTGGGGTACATGTTGAGTACATGGTTGAGACAAGTAGTTGATGAGTTGGCACATACATGAGTTGTATAGTTGATGATGTTGGTACATCTTGATGAGTCATAGTTGATGAGTAGTTGATGCATGATTGGTACATACTTGTTACATGGTTGGAGGCACTTGTTAGTAGTATTGTTGACACATGGTTTATGGATGATGTAGCATACTTGTCTTGGTATATTATTAGAAGTACATATTGATCTTATTGATGATTATGAATTGTTGTGTTATGCTTGGTCGATTCACATATTTGAGAGTTTTCTTGGTGATATATCTTGGTGAGTAGATAAGATTTGGTTGATAAGATTGATTTCAAGTTATTTTTATAGGTTGGTGCATGGTTTATGCACTTGTTTATGGTATAGGTTGATTACATGTTGTTTGGTATAAGTTGGTGCATGGTTGATGCACTTGTTTATCGTAAAAGTTGATTACAGGTTGAGGTACAGGTTGATGCATGGTTGATGCATGGTTTAGGTTATTGGTACAGGTTGTTTTGTGTAGGTTGATTGTTATAGGTTTACAACAGTATATCTCACAGTGATAGTGTGACAGTGGTTCCATCATTCTACTTATACGTCGGGGCAGTTTGACGGGGAAAGGAGAGGTGGTTGTAGCCACCTTTTGGTTGTATCCAAAGAACATAGGGGTTGTAGCCTCCTTCAAGTTGTATCCAGAGAATAGGGGATTTGGATATTCCCTCAGGTTGTAGCCTGATAAACTAGGGGGTTGGAGCCTCCTTCCAGTTGCATATGGAAAACAAAGGAAGTTGGTGCTTCCAATGAATACAATTCTTAAATACATATAAGAAAAAGAATTATGTCATTTTCTCCCACTTTGGGTTTCCAAGTAAAAACATTGGTGTACTATGTATGTGTATTTGTTTATTGTTTATTTACTCTACAACTATTGGATGATAATGCTACATTGATTTAACACTTGCATTTTATGGTTAAAAATGATTAAATTTCTCTATTACTGATTCACCCCCCTCTCAGTAATCCAACAGGTTTGACAAAGAATTTTCTTTCTATCTCAGATTTAGATAAGAAAGGATTCAGGGTTTCATTCATAGATGGTGAAGTCCTTATGTGGCATAAATGAAAAAACATAAAATATGCAATTGTTATTGGAACAGAAGAAGGTGTCATGTATAAATTAAAAGGTCACTTAGATGCAACCTTGATTCACTCCATTGAGAGTCCATGTGAACTTTGGCATAGAATACTAGATCACATCAACTACAAGGCCTTATCATATGTGAGCAAGGTAGTTACAGGTCTACCATATTTCAAGGTTGACCATGAAGGTGTGTGAAATGGATGTGCACAAGGAAATAACATCAAGAATCATTTCTTGAAGAGTGACAATAAAGAAAAAGGAGTCTTGGAGCTCATCCACTCAAATGTATGTGTCCCAACACCAGCCACCTCTCTTAGTGGGTATGTATACTATGTGTCATTTATTGATGACTATTCTCGCAAAAATTGGGTTTACTTCTTGAAATAAAAATATGAAGTGCTTGGGAAATTAAAGGAATTCAAAGCCTTGATAGAAAATATCTTTGAAAGAAAAATAAAGATACTCAGGTCGGATAATGGAGGAGAATACACCTCAAAATATTTTTTAAGCTTTTGCAAATATGTTGAGATTAAGAGGGAGCTCACCACTCCCTACATTCCTCAACAAAATGGTGTAGTTGAAAGAAAGAACGAAACTATAATGGAAGCAGTGAAGACTATGATCCATCATCAATATCTTTGAATGCACTTATGGGCAGAAGCAACAACAACAACAGTGTATGTACAAAATAGATTATCCCATAGTGCACTTGGGTTCAAAACCCCCGAAGAAAATTTCTCTGGAAAGAAGCCAAAAGTAAGCCATCTCAAAATATTTGGTTGTCCAGTATTTGTACACATTCGGAAAGAGAAGAGAACCAAGTTGGACCCATAAGGAAAGAAGGGAATATTTGTTGGATACTGAGAGGTCTCTAACACCTTCAGAATTTACATACTAGATTACAATCATATTGAGATCAAGAGAGATGTAACCTTTGTTGAAGATACAACACTAAATAAATCAAAGATATGCAAGCTTGAACGAGTATATGAAGAAGAACCTGTAGCTCCCAGTGTTGCAGAACTAGTGAGGGAAGTCATAGTTTCCTCTGATGAGGAGATTCAAGAAGATCATGACATGATAGAATCTCAAGAACCTCCCCAAATGACGATCTCTCACAAGTTAAATCCATATTGAGAGAGGGAACTAATTCAAGATGAAGATAAGTATGGTTCCCCGGAAGGAACCATGAGAAAAGTCAAGAAACCTAAGGCATTCTCTAGTTATATGGATTTGATGTTTGATCTCATAGAGTGTTAAGTTTTCATAGCATTTGGTTAAATATGAATTTAATTCCATTTTAACAATTAACCATAACCATAAATGTTGCAGCAACCAATATCACATGAAGAAGCACCATGCACAAGAACACAAGATATATCATGGGAAACCCTTCTCAAACAAGGGAGAAAAACCCAGCCAAATCCTTTGCTATATTCTTCAAGAGAAAGACCTTTCACCACCAATAATATCCTAGCACACAAGAGGGTGTACAAAAACTAGAAACCCTAGTGCCCAAGAGAGGTGCACAACTTTGACCAAGAAGTGTACTTGCTGAAATTTCCAAAACTAACAAGTGAGTGTGTGTCTACAAATGAAGGATTTCATCTTACTTATATTAGACTTATCCTAACAACTGAAGTTTCTATTGGCACAATAGGGTCGACCTCACTTAGACATATTAATTGTTTATTATTATAATAATTAATATTGATATTACTATTAATATTAATATTAATTATTTTTTACAGTTTATCTTTAGACACAATAAGATAGGGCTGACCTATACCCTTTACACAATAACTAGGGTTACAGGTAGGTTTGACTCTTGAACAATATATAGAAAAGGATTTGATACACCCACTAGTGCTCATCCACTAGGGGCCACATCCATAGGGATGCCATAGACCTGAGTCATTGCATTACACAGATGAGCTAGGTCCCCACACGTGCACTTATGCTCAGCCATAGTCACATCTTCTCTACAGATCTACTTTCCCAATGCCACTGATAGGATAATCATCTGTATTATTCACATCAACTATGTTGTTTTTAATAGGATGCCATCACATCATCTTCATTCTTATTCTCATGATGATGTGCCCAATGCTTTTCGGGATTTCCCTAACTCAACAGATCGCTCTTACATTGGATAATCATCTGGATTTATTATGTCTCACGTCATGGAGGAGTCCATATACATTCCTAGCCCATGTCCTATGATAGAACCATGAACCCTTTGTTTAGGTGCTTTCTCTCAGGTTTGTAAACTGAGAGTAAGACTTCACATGTCTTCTATATTCTACATCTCACAAGTTTGTAAGTTGGAGGATGTCTCCTATAGCTACATTCATTAACACTCCCACTTAGCTAGGGAGGCATTCTCTATCAAGACAAGTCTCATACCGATGTACTCTAATTTTTTTTTTTTGGCTAAGGTCATCCATACTCCCTCTTAACTCAGAGGGGTTATTCACCAAGTAAATGTTTGCAGTTTGCTCAGGTGTAGAAAGGTACTGCAAGTGCACAAATTTTCTTTTGTATCATACGAAGGTATTTCATCTTGTCGTGTTTTTGAACCATCAGGAAATACTGGAATCTCAAGGATATTCACATGTGGTTCTTTAGTTATCATCATAGGATCCATATCATGGTCAGTTAAATCTGTCAGAAGTTTGTGAATCCACATTGCTTCACACACTCACTGTTATATACTCTGTATTTGGTGTAATCAATTCCACAAAGTTTTGTTTCTTGTTGTGTTAGGAAACCCTGAGAGAATTCAAGGTAGAACATCAACCAGATGTGCTCTTCAGGTCTAATGTACTTTCTGCTCAATCTGAATCGGCATATTCTACAAAATCAAGTTCATAATGGAGGCATATCTCGGACCATACTCAACTATGTCTTAATACATGTTTTTCCTTATGATTCTGTCTCGGTTGATTTATCACATTCATTAAATCAAGTCTAGTGTTAATTGGATATATTAGTGATCCAATCAACTGTGAATTAGTCTCTTCTGAATCATCATCAATCTTCTTCTTTAAATCCATCATAGTGGATTTTCATTCTGTCATAATTCTTTAATATTCCCACTGAATATTTTCCTTGAATCAAGAAAAATTTCATCAGTTCTCTGTCATACTCCTTGTCCTAAGAAGTAGTGTATCATACTTAGATCCTTTATGAAAGTCAGAATTCAATTCTTTCTTTGTTGTCAAGACTTTCTGAATAAGTCATCGAAATCAAGCTTTTTTCATCAACACTGTAGTAATTTAGGTTTGGATAAGCGATGTTTTTGTTGATATCCAAAGTCATTAAGAATATGTCTGTCTGATATAGTTTCCAACTCATGGAAGGTAGTATGGATTAGGTTCACTGGGTCAAGTGTCTCATCATATAAAACTCCCTATATTTATGAGAAACTGTTGGCTATATATCTCGTTTTAAATTTCTTGACACATCCATTAGCTACATGCTTGATCTTATAGGTCCACTTGGAAGTTACCACAAACTTCCTTTTTTGGTTCCTGAATAATATCTTATCATCATTCTTTAATATGTATTGGTATTCCTCTGTTATGACATCTTATCATAGCGGTTCTCTTTTTTCTTCTCTAAGACAAGGAGTCTCAACATCAATGAAGTGGCTCATGACTAAAGGATAGCTTAAAAAAAATCTATTTTTGCTTTCTCAGAATGTGCCTTGAGAAGTTTGTATGTTTCTCTGCTTCTAGCAGAGTGAGATTAGGTAGGCCTTTTATTCCCTACTGCAATATCTTTGAAAATATCAACTGGAGCAACTGAAATAATGTCTGTCTCCCTCTGAACTGTTGAAGGGGGAGAAGGTATAGTCTTATTGTCAATCTCCATCATGGAGATTCTTTGGATCCTTTGAAGGATTTTATTTTCTTTAAGGACAACATTTCTGCTTGTCTTAATATGTTTCTAACAAGGGATGTCAATCTGAAATGTCTTTTGAAGATTCATTGTATCCTTATTTCAAGAATATTTTTTTCTTCTTTGTTTCTTGCATAAGGGACAAGGTTTTGGACTCCCGTACCAGGGATAATGGTCCAAGTTTTAAAAGCTCTTTTTATAAGAAGTTATATTAATTTTTATTTTAAGAAACATGTAATTCAATGTAATATTTATAACAAAAGGAATTTACCTACTTTTAGTAACGTTCTTCTTTTAGAGAAAATACTTTTCGTTTCTTATTTCTTCATTTTCATGAGGTGGATCAGGATCAACGTTGACAATGGTAGCGTATTGTTTTTCCTTCTTTCTGGTTGGACAATATTTAGCAACATGTCCATACTTATCACATCTGTAGCATTGAACTTTTGAGAGGTCTCTTCTTTGATATGAGGGATTTTCTTCTTTAAATGTTTGCCTGAAGTTTCTTTTTAATTTTCCTCATTTTCTAGTATGAAGTGCAAGAGCATGATTTTCTTCTGAGTTATCTTCCACTCCTCTATTTCTGAGTCTTAGTTCTTCTTGAGTACAATCTTTCCATAGTCGCTCAAATGTTGGTAGAGTTTCTCTTCCACTAATACTCTGGAGGAAGGGATCCCATGACTTTGGAATATTCTGAAGAGTAGTTAGGACAAGTTCTCTATCAGAGACATGTTATCCAATTGTCTCTAGTTGTTCTTTAACTTCTGATACCTTCATGAAGAAAAGTGAAACTATGTCATCTTTTGTCATCTTAGTACTTTGAAGTTGACTTCTCAAGGCAAGGGCTCTGAGAGTGTTGTCACTTTCAAACATTCCTTTTAGTTTTTTGTACATATTGTAGGCAGTCTTCAGATTTGCAATCTGAGGCAAGAGATGATCTCTTACTGAGTAGATGATTATTTTCCTTTCTCTGACATCATCTTATTTTCTTATTTTCTTCTCTAATTTAGTCATTGTTTCTGGTAGAGTTTTAGTGGTTTCATCTAGGAGATCTTCTTCAAGAGTGACTAGTGTTACACGTCAAAATTGCTAAGTATCGCATTGTCCCTGTCAATCATCATAAGTGTCGCATCTTCCCTACAACTTTCGCAAGTGTTGCAAGTTGACCACTAGTGTCGTAAATGATGTTCAGACATAATGGCGTGATAACAACACTAAGGAAGCACTTATGAAACCTCATATGACTGAATTGAAGAGCAAGAACTGATCCACTGGAATCACATAACTCTTGACACTTGAAAGAGGCCCTGAAACAGTGGTTTGGAAGGGGAACGCTCCTCTAATACAACTGGAGAAGCGCTGGCGCTCCTCTACCATGATTCAGAAGCATTATAACGCCCTTCATCCCTTCTGGAGGAGCGTTTCTTACCTTAAGAGCGTTGGCGCTTTCCCAAGGCACATCAGGAGTGTTATAACGCTCTGATACCCCTTTTGGGGGAGTGCTCCCTATTCTGGGTCAATTGTTAGCCCGTTGAGTCGAATGAGGAGGAGATCATTCGA
>JZKD02S1673301.1:761998-777917 GCA_000966675.3 Picea glauca
AGAAAGCATCATCAAAAGAATTTATCCTCCCTTGAATTTCGGCCTTCTTTACTTCACCTTCCCTATGAAATTTGGATTAGATATCCTTTGGTTACCTCAGTCACTTGTATATATTCAATATGCTCAAGTTTGTTTAAAATGAGAAAGCCTTGCCTCTTATTTATACTTTCATGGAGCTTCCTCAAGGGGTTACCTTTTAACCATCTTAACCCACTTTCCTTATTTAAGGGTTAACCCACTTCTAACCACTTGTCCACTTAGTAATTTCTCCATTAACTTTATTATTTAAATAATTTATTTTATATACACTTTGACTTGTAGTACACTCATCACTTCACTTTATTATTTAAATTATCTTCTAACCATCTTAACCTACTTTCCTTATTTTAGGGCTAACTCACTTCTAACCACTTGTCCACTTAGTAATTTCTCCATTAACTTTATTATTTAAATAATTTATTTTGTATCCACTTTGAATTATATTACACTCATCACTTCACTTTATTATTTAAATAAATTCTTCTTTGCAACCACTTTGACTACTTTGACCTTTTGGGGCTTCTAGATGACTCGTGAGGGTTCTCCAACTTCACATGGCCATAACTCTCTAACCATGAGGAGTTATGTGATGCTCCACATATGAATGGAAATGAAATGACTTGTATTATCCATATAGAATAGTATTACCTACAAATATATCAAAACTCATACCATTATCCATCAAACAAACTTGGGTCCATTACCCAAACCTTTGTGCTACCAGAATTTGCTACCAAACTTTCTTCAAGGGTTGAAATCAATGACAACCAACCTAATTAATCAACACCAGAAGTATTCTTTAGAGTGGTTGTAGAAGAATTTAAAGATTTTATTCATAAGTTCTTGGAAGTACACTTAGATGACTGGATAGTTTTTAGTTTGTTGAAAGACCATGTTGAAACTATGTGCTTGATGTTGGACAGATGTAGGCAATTTGAGATATCTTTAAACCTAAAGAAGTTTGGTTTTTGTTCTTTGTTTGATATTTTGATGGGCCATGTAGTATGTAAACATGGATTGTTGGTAGATCATGCGAATATTGTGGTAATTGTTGATTTTCCACCACCTACTTCAGTGCGTCAGTTACGAGCAACGTTGGGTCATACTAGGTATTATAGGAAGTTCATTAGGGGATACGTACAGATCACAACTCCATTGGAAAAGTTGTTGAAGAAGGAAGTGAAATTTCAATGGAATGAGGAATGCTAGAATAGTTTGGATACATTGAAGCATAAGTTAGTTACCACACCGATTTTGATATTTCCAGACTGCAAGAAGGATTTCCATGTTCATGTGGATGTGTCATATGTAGCATTAGGTGCCATTCTAGCACAACCAGGAGAAGGATATTTAGATCACCCCATCACATTTGCCAACAATAAATTGTCAACTATGGGACGAAATTATACTACTACAGAACGTGAAGGATTGGAAATGCTATATGCATTTCATAAAATTAGACATTATTTATTGGGTTCACACTTTAAAATGTAGACACATCATTATGTGTTGATATTCTTCATCAATAAGCCAGTGTTGGGGGCAGGGGGGGTATATGAAAATGGCTACTACTATTTCAAGAATAAGCAATTAGTAGTGAAGGAAGTAGACTATAAGATAATAGCAGGAAATTTGTATAAGTTAGGCATAGATGGTATTTTGATGATGTGTATTGGAGAATGAAAGATATATGATATTATTAGAGGCACAATAACGAGTTGCAGGAGGTCACTATGCAGGAAAAGTGATTGTTACACATCAAAATTACTCATTACAATGATGGCCTAGTGTCGTCATTACCAATGTCACAAGTGTCACATTTTGGCTGCAAGTGTCGCAAAATCATACTGTCATCTTGCCTATGTTGTGTCTCAGACGACATTATCAAGAACACTCAAAAGACACCTCAAAAGACTAGTTTTGAAGAGGAGAAATCATTTGACAGAGAGTAAAAGTCTTTTTCCATGGAAACAACCACTCAAAAATCAATTTTGGAAGGCAACACTCCCCTATACACTGTCAGGGAGTGCCAACGCTCTATACCCTCTTTTCAGGGAGCTTTCCAATGCTCTGTGCCCCATTTTGGGGGAGCGCTGGAATTTTTTGAGCGAATTTTGGACTGTTGAGGAAAATCAGGGAAGAATCCCCTCATATATGGAGTTGGTTGGATTCATATCTAAGGTCAAGGCTCGATCTT
The DNA here is from genome assembly GCA_000966675.3 of Picea glauca. NCBI lineage: Eukaryota > Viridiplantae > Streptophyta > Pinopsida > Pinales > Pinaceae > Picea > Picea glauca. The sequence goes on from JZKD02S1673301.1 coordinate 764,235, forward strand.
AGGGAAGATACACAACTAAAGGAGAAGGATCCTCAACCTATCCCAAGAATATATTAAGTGGTTAGGATTCTCCAATCCTATATAAGGAGGCCTCCTCATGGTGAAAGGGGGAGACATTGAAGGCATCAAACTTATGATCTCATAAGGGAGATTTATCATTGAAGCATCATCATTTTGTGTGGATTATTTGAGCAAAGAGTTGGACAAGGAGAGCTTGGCGAAGCTACTGCATCTACATCATGGTTGTAAGCACTTTTCTTTGTTTTCATTAATATACATATGTGCTTGGCCTGTTTCTTTCAAGGTTGTGTTTATTCTACATGAACTTGTCTCTATTAGATAGATCTGGTTTCAAGCTAATTTTAGTAGAATAGGAAGCTTGTTCTATCTTTGTTTTGTTTGCAGGACTTATTAAGGAGCTTGGGGATCAAAGCTCAACTCGGACTGTGCGAGAACAAACATCATTGAAAATGTACTCCTTTCTTCCTCTTCTCTATACATTAGTTTAGCTAGATTTAAAAGGATGTTAGTGACCAATGTTAGCACCCTTTATGTCTTGGTCTTAGGAGTATAGAGCCCAAGAGGGAATCCACTTGTTTGCAGGGGGATTCTCCTGTAACAGTGATAGCTCATAAGATTTTGTGTGAAGGACTATGGTGGACCACTCTTCATAAACACACTAAGGATTTATGTTAGACCTATGATGTTTGTCAAAGAATCGAGAAGCCTTCCAAGAGAGAGGGAATTCCTTTAGTACAACAAGTGACGTTACAAGTGTTTGATAAATGGGAATTCACTTTTTTTGGACCGGTCAATCCACCAGCGAAAAGTTCAGGAGTGAGATACATCATTACCATGATAGATTACTTGACTAGATGGGAAGAAGAAGAACCTATAAGAGATTGTAGCATGGAGACTATTGCATGGTTTCTATTCAAAAATGTGGTGATAAGTTTTGGATGTCTGAGAATATTTATGAGTGATTAGGGAACTCATTTTTTTAATATGACAATTGCAACCTTGATAGAGAAATCAAAAATTCATCACCAGAAGAGTACACCTTATCAGCCTCATGCAAATGGAACAATGGAACCATTCAAAAAGATACTAGAGCATGCATTGACTAAGGTATGAAATGTAAGTTGAGATCACTGGGACTTCAGGATTATAGCAGTGTTATGAGCGTGCCATACTACAAGTAAGAAGTTGATAGGACATAAACCATTCAATTAGTGTATGGCCAAAAAGTAGTCATGCATATGGAATTCATTGTGACGAGTTTGTGCATTGTCATGTTGATAGAGCTTAATGATTCGGGTGTGGTAGAAAGAATATTGTTAGAGCTAATAGAATTGGAGGAAGTGTTGGTACAATATACTATTTTAAATTAGAACATATATTTTAATATCAATCTAGAGTTTGTAGAAATTTGAAGCACACCAATGTATATGGAATTTAGATCTAAAATAGTTTTGAATCAAATGAATCAAACTTGCATGAGATTTAAACACACTTGCATTGAAGACAAACACACTTTCTTGAAATAAACACACTTAAAAAGACTTAGTTGTTGTAAGTAAAAGGACAGTAAAATCCTTTACAATAGGTCATTTCATAGTGTTCTATAAAACTTATCAATCAATCAAGTTCACTAAATGACATACTTAACAAAACTTAATTATTGTAGTAGGAAAAATAACCTTCTTTACGGAAGGTCTTTTCATAGTATTTCACCAAAAATTTCAACAATAAAGTTTGTCAAGTACTTCTAATGAAAATAAGCATTCAAAAACAGTAAAATTAACTACAACAAACATAAAATAAACATACCACTGTTACAGATATGAAACACTAGAAATTGAGTGCATAAGCTTGACAATGGGGAGCCTCCAATGCTTTGCTTACACACTTGAAATAGAACCAGCTAAAAGAAATCTGATAACAACATAGATTGATGAAGAAAACACATTCAATGCATTCACACAAATATGATCTCCAAAGCTCCAATTCTACAAATTATATTAATAAAAAGTATGTTAATTATCCAAGTCTTGGGATATTTATACAAAGGGTTCATAACCACAAATGATAAAATTAATCTAATCAATTGCTAATATCCATAAAATATGCTAATGAGATTGGACCCCATCTCTCATATCCATAACATATGGAGAAATCCCACGAAATCCAAAAGTGTCCTAATGTTTTGCTAAAAACATGGTATTTTCTACACAAGTGACCTAGTTTGACCAGTGTTGGCCAGGCACGTGTGAAGTCTGTCTCTGGAAGAGAATATATTTTTATACATATGTGTACATAGATTATCACTCCACATGTTTCGTAATTCTCCCAAGAGTCCTGCAAGTATATAAAGCTTGGAGCTATTACCAGAAGTTGCAACTTCCTGTAATTTCTGCTAAAAATTTAATTTTAATGTCTAAATTTTGCAAAAATTAAAATCATAAAAAACAAATGACAAATGTACCTGAGATGATAAATTTGAAGCTAATATGAAGGAAATATGAGATACATGAAAGGAAAATGAAGGCAAAAACATGGATTATATGGTGAAATAAGCATCAACAATGGTACCCAACAAGAAGACCGTTTTGTCGTAATATTCCATCAGCAAGTTCAGAAAGCGTGCGAGAAATCCTAGCATGACAAACACATGAAAAAAAATAAGTTCCAAATAAGAGAATTAGTTTTTTTATACAAAAAGAAGTTTTCGTAGCATCCTAGGAAGTTCCAAATGCATTGGTTGGGCCCATATGTGATAAGGTTTGTTACAGAGGTGGGAGTTGTTTAATTGGAGAAATGGAATGAGGAACATGTGGAAGGACTGTTAAATGGTAGTCAAATGAAAATTTATAGGGACAACCATGTTTCCACGCACTATTCTCGGAGTGCAGTATGTTTACCATAGGATATGTGTTATATTGTATTATAGAAAAGGGAAAAGAAAAGAAGAAAAACAATAAAATATTTTGAGGAAAATGATAGAATATTCAAGTCATGCATAAGGTAATAAACCATAAAATGTCATAGAGATGTAGAAAGAGGAAGGAATTGTGCACAGGAAGGAGGATTGAATTGCAAGAAAAATCTTCGCAGAGGGTGGGAAAATCATTAAATAACAAATATTATAGGACAAGAATTAAAGATAAAACATGAGGATGAGGTAGTGGAGAAACATAATCATAAATGAAGAATGACAAGAGGATTTTGACAGGATGTAAAATCTAGCCTATGATCCGATGGAGGATACAGAGTTAATGAAGAGTTAGGGAAACAATTGAATGTGAATGCAAGTGGATTAGACTGGAAATTTAGGCGCGAAGAAGAATGGAACTAGTTGGTGACTGGATATAAAAGACGACGAGGGGTCCACAGGAAAATGTTATTGTTGTTCGAGCATTCAGAGAGACAGAACGAGCTGAGGGAGTTTAATATAGTTAAATAAGTATGTTTTAGATGTGAGTTAGTTTCAAAGAGAAATGACACCACCAAAAAGAGGACAAGCCTCATCATAGCAGAAGAAAGAGTGCACCAAGTAGACATCAATACCTGTATTCAAGGAAACCCTGGAAGCATCAATGTCAGTTCCAAGTCCGATTAAATTTATGAAGGATTAGGTGCCACCTAGAAAGATGGTGGCGAAGCAAGTTAATATACCAAAGGAACCGAAGTATGAACTTGTCAAACAAGAGATCCCACCAGGGATAATCACTCAAGGAGATATGTTATGCAATATAGGAAATATGAAGTATGCAGACCATGACTTAGTAGACATAAATAAGTTTCCAAAGTTAGTAATAGACAAGTACATGTGCACAAATACTAGTATGGATTCATGGGAATTCATAGTAGAGCGAAAAGAGTGGGAATCAAGGTTGGAGAAAACATGAATACTTAATTTGTTAGAGATATCGCATTTCCGCAGGAGTGTGGAGATAAAAATTTGCATCCATGGGGGGTTCTTGTGGTTATACAAAGTAGTTCCCATAGATACATAGTTGATTGCATGGATCACCACACTACCATTAGCAAGTGGATACCCACTACCATTATTCAAAAAACAATATAAGGAGAAATCCTTGGTAGACAAGATGCAAGATAAGTATGACACACATAGAGGAGTGCATTGTTTGGACGTTGTAATTATTAATGATGATACTGTCAGGTTTTTTATGAAGGTATTGGCCTATAAGTTGTTGAGAAAATTTCTCAAAGATCAAGTACCAATAGGTGTAATAGGAGCAGTTGAGAAGTGCATCGTAGGAGTACAAATAAACTAGGTGACATTACTGGTAAAAAATATCTTGATGGATTATAGGGAGACACAAGATAAAGGAAAAAATTTAATTATGCATGGATATTGATATTGATTGGATTAGTGGCTTGGGGGGATCCATAAGACACTCAACTTATGGGATTTGTGAAGAAACCATGTTTAACAGCAATATATGTGAACATGTGGCATATTGCGCACAAGGAAATATAATTGGATAACATTTATTTATATTTTTACGAGGTAATTTGATAGAGAATTCAACATACATTGTGCATACTACCATATTTAGTGGAAGCATACAAGGATATTTCACATTTTAAAGTAGTAAAACTTCATCATTATATCCAAGCCAAGAGGGACCTAGATCAGTAGTGGCTGACAACTAGATACAGATTGACAGAATCTGAAGTTGGACAAATTATAGAAGATTAGGAGGACGAATGGAAAACCCTAGTGCCAGAAATAGAGAATCCAGACACACAAATTTCAAAGAATGATCCAAAATAACAAGAAGAATAACATGAAGGAAAATGAAATGGAACAAGAGACACATAGAAAACAATATCATTCCCCGGAGAAAAGATGAAAGAACACGATAAGTGGAAATCAAATCACCAATGCAAGAAGAGGAAATCATTCAATGAAGTGCCCCCCCAGGCCATACTAGAAGATGAACTAGATAAAATATGATATCAAGTAAAGGAAGTGACGGAAAAATTGTTTCATCATGCAACAAAAAAATAGGAGGAGAGACACACGTATGTCCAAGAGAAGATAGCTTCATTGCGTCAGCTTTTGGAAGAAACAAAAATAGAACCAGGGAAAAGAACAGAGGAAGAAAATATATATAGTACAATGAGGATGAAAAAAAAAATATTGGTGAGCTCTCACCCATCAAAATCATCAGGAGAGTGTAGGGTAATGAAGTTATCAGCAGTAGCATTAGAGTTCCCCTCGGCAGAGATGTAGGAGAAAGCACAAGCATTAAGTCAAATTGAATTAATCTTGTCGTAGTTTTCGATGAATGTATTAAATGGTTTTGAGATACATGTTACACAGAATATACATTTGTGTGCAAATTCGATGACGATGGAGTTGACCAAAGTGACAAATGACAAGCAAACATAGCATATAGAATATAGAAAAGTTATGATGGAGCAGGAAGCAACATAATAGAGAGTAGGAAGGTTGAAAAAAGCATTGCAGGAAGTGTAGAACAATTTTCCAGAGATACCAATGGAAGTTCATACTCCATTGGAAGAACACGTGTCAAAGATTAGAAAATCCATTTAGGGCTTCTCCATGAAGATATTAGACTTAGTAGAATGAAATATGCCAAGAAGTCCACTTGAAGAAAAGGATCAAAGAGAGAAGACAATGACGAAAATGGTGGAAAGTATCAAGAGTTTGGAGGAGGAGTGTGCCAAGTTGTATGAAGAAATCACACAAGTATGGACTCAACTAATTGCAGATTCAGAGTTGTAAGGAATAGGGTAGAAGTTGCAGGTTGTGTTGTGGGAGGTGAAAAAAATTTAAAGAGATGATGAGTACTTTGTCACCTATAAAAAAGATGGGTTCAATCGCCAAAAATAGGAAGTTTTACTTAGACATAAACCAAATAAGAATAGAACAACAACCTCTTGCATAGAATATTGAGACGTTGCAGGAAGAATCATTTTGGGTAACAGAGGAATTCACAGCGATGAAATCCATAGTGAAGTGGGAAGTGCAAAAAAATGCAGAGAAGTTGAAGACCCACATTACTCCAAAGACAGTAGAGAAAATTTTGCAGTGGGAAACACACGTAAAGTAAAAGGTTGTGAATAAAAGAGAAATTGTCTAGAAGTTCATTGTGACTTGGAAGAAGGCCTAAAGTGGCTTGGGATGAGCCATAGGTGAGTGTTGGGGGCCTGTTGGAGCAGGACATTTTGGGACCATTTTTGGGGATTGTGTAGGAGAAAACTGCATGACAAGTCGATTGAGGAGCAAGGTGTCAGAAAGAAAGGAAGACAATTAGTTTGTTTTTAGTAGTGTGTGTAGAAGGAGGAATTTAGTTAGAAGTATTTAGAAATTTTGTTCCATTATGTAATGGACTAAGCCATAATTTAAATGTATAAATATGTATGGATTTTTGGTAGAAAGTAGTTTTAAGTTGGAGAGTATGTTATGAATGAGTCAGTTCTAAGATAAGTGTGCACTATATGTACAAATGGTAAGGGCATATTGGGTAGAACTGAATTATCATGTATGAGTGCAGTGTGTACCTTTTGTAAGAAATGATGTTGAATAATAATATAAGAAGCATGTCGTTGTGGACGTAGCCTAGTTTGGGGTGAACCACGTTAGATATGGTGTTCTTGTGTTGTGGTTTGATGTTTTGATTATGTCGGGCACTTAATGAATGAATGGTTAATATGATGATGTTATTTTATATGATGGTTCTGCACACTTGATGAATGGTATAATGAATGAATTTTAAGTAGATCGATAATAATAAATTCCTCACATCCCTTCATGACTATGGAAACCTGGTTCTTGCAGTCCCCATAGATACCTTGGGTGATACTTCACCTACTTGCGGGTGATGTCGAATGGACCGATATATTTAGAGTTTTGTTGGTGAATTAATGTTGAACCCATGGTCTTCCCACTACATTCCAACACCCTCAAATGGTGTTCAATATTTAGGCTCAACACGACCGAAAATATTCATATAATCGACATATCCATGCATGGAAATATTTTGTATTCTCTGTCGAGGTGCAAAAGAGACCCGACTTATTGCTGAACTAGAGTCCACCCAACCTTTGCTGCTCAAATTTAATGGTTGAAACTCTTGACTTCTTGCTTGCTCCTTAAAGTAGAAAATAGATCTGACATGTCTCTTTTGTTGTTAAAGGAGTTGACTTGGCTAGTGGCTCGACTTGATTTGGCTCGATAATCTGACTCGACCGATATCATTTCATGCACTCCTTCAACTTGAATTTCTATTGATGAATTCATTGATGGATTGAACTCGACTTGGCTTTGGTCGAGACCCTCGACTAGAAGAAGTTTTGATAGGATAAAATATTCATTATTTGTGGTGTGTGGGTAGATTCCCTAGACCAAAGATGCACTCGACTCGAGGATATCCAACTATATCTTGGACTCGTGGATACCCTAACCTTTGTACCAACTATGTGTATTCTCATCACTCCTCATCACTCAATGATTGGAAGCGTGGTGCGACTTATGAAATTGGGAAATTATTTTGTGCATGGTTTTTGCATGCTTGTTGCATTGTGTACTAGTTTCTCCTGTTAGCACTAGAATTCACACTTATATTGTTGTAAGTGCAATCCCAATACCCATCAAAATGTAATTATAAGTGTTTATAATGAGGTGGAAAATGGATGGAAAAACTCAGAAAGAAATTCAATAACAGACAACTCCACACAATATATACCATCAAATAGGGCTTTGAATAACTTCAGATCATATTTTAAGAAGTAAGGTGAGTAGGTGGAAGACTTGATTAGAAAAATTTAATATGCATATCATCTACATCAGGTAGCATTGACACACATATGAAGAAAAACTCTTTAAAATAAGAACTTTTCATAACCAAAGAGAAAAAATTTGATATACTTGTAAACAATATCACAATAAATCATTCATTGCAACAAAGATACAATCAGCTAGTTGAATCATTCAGTCAGACTGTAATCAGAATAAGATAGAAAAAAGATGATGAGAAACATGACTGATTTCCATTATCCAAAGTCTCTTAGGTATGGTACATAAAACAAGAGGTACTCTCTTCTACATAACAATATAAAAAATATGAGTCCTCTCTCACACCATTTGAACCCCCCTTCAGTCTTACAATTCTTATCTTATAGCCTAAATTGTCATTGACAACTTTAAAATTCGAATAACAACTCCTTCATAGGATTATTTGGCCTAAAGGTGGCGTGGCTAGAGTTTTACAACAGAAAGAAAACATAATGCTCTATTTTAGGATGATGTTGGAAATGTTGCAACATATTCTTTATTCCTAATGAGGTGTCCATTTGAATGCATTTTCCTTTGGAAGGTGGCCTCCCAGCTCACAACTGGTCTTCAGAAGATTGGTACGCATCCATATTGACATTTTTCATTTGTTACTCCCTCCAAAACTCCAAAACATGAGTTCACAACACCAGTTTGTAGCGCATGTCTGAAATAGCCAGTTTGCAGCGCCATGCATTGTAAACTTTCCTATAGTGGCTTGTTTGATTTTACAAAGGACTAAAACACCCAAAAACTATCTCAAGTGTCCAAAAGTGTTGTAACAACTTCATATCTCGGTACATGACTAGAATAAAACATCCAAATAGCTAATCATGGTTTACAAAACATAACTATCCTAAAAAAGTTGTAAGAATGCATAAATTAGGAAACTTGACCAAAACTGATACTGGTTATGGAGGTTCAACATCTTCATTTTTTAACTCTGGATATTCTCCTAGTAGCAACCTTACCTAGCATGTCTATATTTCTCTTGGCCAAGTCTTCTTTAAAAGTATGTTGTTCTTCTTTTAACTTTCTGATTTGAGCTTGATGAGATTTGTTTTGTCTGTAAATATTTATGAGTTGTCTGTGGACGGGTAGAAATATTTTGGCTAAAAATTGTGCCTTATAAATGGTCTCATGGTACATTCCCATCACTCCCTTGAGATTCTTCCTTGAATCTAAATCTTTGTCTTCAATTTATCAGCCTCCACCCTTGTTTATTTAAGTTTTCTTTTGAGCCTATTGAAAGTGGGATTGCTTTCCTCTTGAGGAGTACTAGTGATATCAACAATTTCAATGAGTTTCTCAAAATATTTGTATTTACCTTTTCTCTAGGATGAATTTTCTGCTACATCATCCTTCTCAAGAACATTTTCCTTGGATGTTTCTCTAGTAAAATGATTCCTAGGATTAACCCCGTATGCAGCAATAAGTGAAGGAAACAAAATATTTATTCCTCTCAGACCTATGGATTTTCTTGAAGGAACCTCCATAGGAGTGGGATCTGCCATGGGTGAATATTTCCTATAGGAAGGTTGTGAAGGCCCTCCTTCTTCTATTTCATTTGTTGTTTTTTCATATATATTAGTCATAGCACCCATTTTCTCCTTGATAACCTTTGAACACACAGTCCTTTCAATAGGAGTAGGACTTTGTATCTTGGACTGTGGAGTGGGGGAAACATTTAGCTGAAAGTGTGATGAAGTAAGGAATGTTTTCCAATCAGTATTTTCCTTTCTTAAATATTCCATCACCAACATTTTAATCAAGCCAGAGTGAAAGACACTAGTGTCTACTTTCTTATATTTGGCTTGAACTTTGTCAGCCATCTTACAAATGCTTCTAAAGAGGTAAAAAGAGAGGTTCATTGCTTGTTTCCATGAGAAGTGTAATAATAGCATGATGTGGTATTGGTATACCATGGTAAATCTCCCCTCACAGGTGAAATACCTTTGGATAACCTTCAACATCTTATCAAAACCTTGAAGCATGTGGCTTATAGGCACCCCTTTGGAAAAATTATCTCCTTGACACTCTGGTTTAAGAAATTCCTTGGAGAAGAAAGCATTTAATGGCATTGCCTTGAACCACTTTTCTCCAGTGTTGGGTATCTTTGTTGCAACATAGATGGACACTTATGAAACTTCAAATTCTAACATCCCTACCTTGGTTTTGGTCCCATTGAAGTTAAGTGCAAATTCTCTGGCTACCTCTAGATGCCCCCTTTGCATCTTTTAACAGAAATCAATGCAACCTACCCTCTGAAAGGATTCCCTGATCAAAGGCTCAGAGTCGAGGAGTTGCATGTCATAGGCATTTGTCCTAAAAATTTCCACTCCCTTGTGATTTTTACTATGTTGTTGACTATCCATAATTGTTGTCGGTAGAATGTTTCTCTGTGAGTTTTAATGATAGCTAGATGTGAAAGGGAAAACAGGAAATTATGATTTGATGATAAAATTGTTTTTAATAGGTTGGCCTTGTACATGGATCTATACACCTGTTTTTATACACATTAAGTACAATATAATGCACTCTTTCAATCAGGAATAGTAAGGATTAGCAACTGAGAACTATAATAAAAGGGAGGAGAAAGTGAACTCTCTATTAAAACGGGGTTTTTTCATCAATACAAATATCAATCAACAACATGATAAGGAGTGCATTCTTTAAACCTGGTTTGACAATTGATCAACCATATATTTCAAGTTTGAGAGGGATGTAGATTCACTCTTTGAAAGTTGAATTTTTAAGAGATGTAGAAGACGGGTTTTTAAACAGTGTTGGAACCGAGGGTTTGCAGTTGCCTATTCACAGCGCCAGAATAACATTTTGCAGCGTTGGGAGGAAATTATGTGGAAGAGGTGAATTCTGAACACTGGGAAAGATGGATGAGGTTGAAATAAAACCTAGTCTTTTGAGCAAGTTTCATAACATCATGGAGGTGAATGTGAAAGCATGCAACAAAGAAATGGGTAGTTCGCAATGTCGATAGGTTAAACCATCAAAAACCCCTCTCTCAACCCTTAAACAACATGGAAACTCTGATGGAGTACCTCATAGACCTGATCTTGATGTTGATGTTTGTGAATTTGAAAAAAGGTGTCTACAATTTTTCCAACCTCCAACCCTCCTCTTCAGCCAGTATGCAATGCCAGTTTGCAACGCCTGTCTACCAATTCACAGCGCCAGAGTAATAGTTTGCAGCACCTGATTCAAACATGCATTACACACTTCAAGGAAAATGTTATGATATCTCTGACATAATCCCTAAAAAGTAGTTAAGTGTAGGCTCTGAAAACAAGGAAATCCTCTTTGACATGATCCTTTAATTTGCAATGATGAAAAATGAAAGCATGAGTTACTTAGAGTACATTGTGAACTCTACTAGTGAGTTGGCAGCACATACACTCGACTCTGAATTGACACTTAAACGAATAAAAGGTGACAAAGGGAATCTTGTTTATAACATGGAGGTGTGACATGTCAAGGTGATGATGTAAAAATCAGATATGTGACTCATGGGGGTGTATTTACCTTGTCATGAAGTAAATTACATAAACTAAAGACTCTAGACCAAGGAAAAATTAACTTTATCTAATTCCAATCAAACTTTAAGTGATGACCATAACAAGAAAACATGAAAACCTATGACTTATGTAACCCTGTCACTCAAAAAACAAAACTAAAATGATTTTTTGACCCTTAAAATTATATGTGTTAACAACTCCATCAAACAATGAATGATACAGATTGGTGATGCCCTTCCCTAGATGGCTAGAAATAGAACCTACTTGGTGTAAGTCAGCAAACTTTTTATTATAGTCGAATTCCTTTATATTACTCTTTCTTGTAGATTTGTGCTTGGATTATTTCTTCCATCGATGATGGGAATGTTGGATGACGAAGAAGATCTCATGCTTCAAATATTTAAGTATATTCATGAGAATAAGGTTGTTTTCTTGGAAGAATCTCATAGTCGAATTCATGGATAATTCACTTCTTTTCAAAATTTCATTGCACAGCTACAAAATGAAAATCATTTCCTTGGTAGTGAACTGAAGACAAACCATACCCAGTTGGAAGATGAGGCTACCCTTTTTCAAACCATCCTTTTGTAGTGGTTTGATGAAAATTCCAAGAAGATTGTTGACCTAGAACATACCATGGAGACCATTTTCCAAGATTTGGTGGATGAATTTGGTGATAAAATCGATCTTGTTTGTGACATCATGAGGAGGTGAAAACTCTTTCTCATGAAAATGTTGCCTTGAAGAAAGAAAATGCAGGATTGAAAACTCATTTGAAATATGCAGAAGATGTGTTCTAGATTGTTATGACTAAGCACTCCATAATAGTTGCTTCCATGGGGAACACTGTTTCTAGCTTTTTTCATCCTCTTGCAGAAAAATTTGTAGAAAAGTCTGACCTTCTTGAAGACTTGGAGGAAGCATTGAAAGTGCTTCCTAATATGAGATTGAATACATATGTCATCCAAATGATGGAATAAAATACCCATCTGATTTGTGAGGTTTCCCACTTAAAGGAATCCATTAATGAGCTTCGTGAAGAAGCTACTCCACTTCAAGAAGACAACAATTTACTGTTTTACGAATATCAAACATTGAAGGAAGAATATGATGCGATATGTTTGCAGTTGATTGAGAAGGATGAGACTCTTTATAGATTAAAAAATACTAAACATAATGTTGAGACAACTGTTGAGAAGAATATTGTTGTTGTTGAGCTACCAGACTCACTTGTTTCTTCTTCCACCATTGTTTCTATTCCAACTGTTTGTGAGAATATTGTTGATGTTGTTGAGATTCCAAGCTTACCCATTTCTTCTCCACCCCCTACTTCTATTTGTAATACATATGTTGTCAATTTATTATTTTAAACTAATAACTATTTTGTTTCTCCTATCTTGAAAAACACACTAGAGGTATAGGATCTCGACTGTTCAGAAAGATGAGATATATTGGAGGAGGACTTGGGAAGAATGGACAGGGTATTTATACTCCTATTATGTCTGAGATGATACCACCAAGAACAAGTATTAGATATGATGTTGTTATTTCCTCCTTTCCTCCACCTGTCCTTGCTACAAATAGGGAATTTTTATTTGTTGCAGATGGAGTTCAGACTGATTTTCCAGTAGAGAACTCTACTATTGAACCCCTTGATGAAATGGTTGTTCCTGACATGCCAGAATCTCAAACTATTCCTACTGATTACATTGTTGTTGATATATCAGGTTTTTCTACTCTTGAGAGTACACCTGACCCTAATCCCATATCTCTTGATCAACTAGCACATACCTTTGTGCCTTCTCCTCATTCTCACCATCGAAGACATGGAAATCATGATTTCATATCTTTGTATAAGCGACGCGAAAGAAAGAATCGTCGACTTGTATCGACTACCAGGATAAACTATGGTTGGATTGATGAGTGGTCATGGGTGAATTTGATTCGATGTTTGAAGAGTTCTTATTGTTGTGTATCCTCAGTTGTACAGACATATAATTCTCCTCTTCATTGTTGAAATTTTCCAGTGGTCGAGCACAGGATTGACCTAACTTGACATTCAATTGGCACTCGACTAAGATATTGGTCGAATGGAATTCAACTTGAATTAAAAATCAACTAGAGGTGTTTCGACTACCTATTTTCCATCGAATAATGTGTTTCAATGAATATTTGTTGTTGATGCTTTGATCCCTTAGTTGTGTTTAAGGGGGAGCGGGGGGGGGGATTAATATAAGTTGATGTTGAAGTTGTTGATGTGTAAATGCAATTGCTATGATTGGATTTTCTAAGATCGACCGAACCATGTTTGACTGTGTTGTT
>JZKD02S1673301.1:795978-843775 GCA_000966675.3 Picea glauca
AATATGGGCCCTCAAGGGCCATGCTCAAGTCGATCTGCTCTCGTACTCCATGTCTAGGACCATGTGGGCCTCGAGACATGATCTCCTAGTTATCCCTAGATATCGGGGATAACAATCCCAAAGAAGGTAAACTCGATGGTTTTTCACGTTTAAAGAGTCTGAAAAGAACTTAAAGACGACTCTATAGATGACTTTTTCATAAATTTAGTCTCTCGAGCCCGAAAAAAGTGTAAAACAATACAGGGGAGAACTCTTATAATCATGCTTGACTAGAGTATTCCTTTTATGTAATTAGTCTCATGAGGCTGAAAAAGAGATAAAATACCACTTGAAAGATGCCCTTTCAAAACTTTTAATGAGTGTGAAAGGAAACAAGTTCACTCAGTAATATTTTCATGATTAGGGAGTCTGAAAAGAGATTAAAGGAGACTCCAAAGAGTTCATTTTTCATATATCTTTTATGAGTATGAAAAAGAGACAAAAGTGTACTCGATAACCTATTCTCATGTTTTAACGATCATGAGAAATAACAAAGACTGAGATTGGTAACCTATTATCATGTATTTATGAGCACGATAAAGAACAAAGACTAAGATCGTTTTAGAAAATACTACTAGGTTATGATGGGAATAACCCCTAAGCGAGGATAACTCCTAGCACTGTGTCTCTCTAGAGGTATTTTTCCCCCAACTTGCATGATGGAATCTAGTGGCTTCACTTTGGCATGATGTCTAGAGGCTAGAGACTTGCCCCCCAAGCATCATTTTCTTTGGATACTCTTATTCTTTTGTAGTTTAGGCATCTGGCTACTAATAGGAACATTTTCACTAGGCGAAGGAAAAGATGGTTCAAGTATTCGATCCAGAGTGAGACTCGATTCAAATGGAAGGGGGACTATTTCATTTTTTAAAGATATTGATGGATACAATGAACTATGCTCGTAAGCATCTGTTTAATTTTTTAATGACCTTGGCACAGGAAAAGAACTAAGCTCGTAAGTGTATGTTTCATTTTTTAACAAGCTTGGCATAGGAAAAGAACTATGCTCGTAAAAACCAAGTACTACCAAGGGATCAAGTAATTCTAGGAATTTCCACACCTAATTCAAAATCATATTTAACGTGGAAACCTGTGGGGAGATAGGAATCGGTAAAGGAAATACCCCCATGAGTGAGTAATTTTCTATTGCACAATCTTTACTTTCTCAAAGCCTAAAGGAAAGTAGGACAAGATTGGAATAACCCGAGGATAATCCTGCCACTGTCACCCCAATAGTATACCCTTTTCTATTAAAGAGGAATATGAATCTTCTCCAAGGGAGGCATCCCTAGACCTAGTGGGTTGATGAAGGGAAAGAAATGAGAAGTAAACCATCGCTCTCTCTAGGTCACTCAAGTCAAGTTTAAGTCTTGAAGGATGAAGAAAAAGGATAAAGTGTACCTTCCCCTTACCAATAAAAAAACAAACGTTAGGGAAACAATAAATGATAATGAATGCTTCAACAAGAGTTCGAGTTTATGAAAAATATCGTTTCCAATCAATGTATGAAATAAATGATAAATAAGTGGAAGCAATAATTAATGATGACAACTATTATAACTTCTAGAAAATGCACTTAAGTAGACAATATAGAAAGGCATTTCAAGCCTCAAAATGATAAAACTTTGTCTCATGCAAGATCTAGGTATACATCAATCAGTATAGGGTTGTTTCAACCAAATGAACAACAACAAATTAACAGTAGAAACAAAACCTTCAGAAAAAGTACTTTAAAAGGGACTTTAATGCACACTAAATTTAAATTTGATTGTAGTTTGCCTTGTACAATTTTTTGGGTTAGTTTTAGATATTTAATAAGCTGATATAAGGTGAAAATGATAGTTGTAGCAATTATTATGGAAGCATCAATGTGGTTTTTAGTGTTTCTAATCTAGATTAGTGTTAGTTAGTAAGAGCTTCAAGGAAGAGAGTTTGAAAGTTTTTTTTTATCTCATTCATCCACAAGAGAATAAAAATCAGTGTCTTTATGGGATTATGGAGTCAATAACAACAACAATAACACTTGGGAAATAAAGCAATGATAACACATTTCAAAGGAAAGAGGTAGATGCAAGAGGTGTTGGCACTTCAAGGCCTCAAGCATCTAAGTCTTTAAGACATGTTTTTTCTACATAATAGGAACTTCTAGGCCCTAGCGTACCTTCCTTCCTTAGGATTTTGAAAAAAAAAAATTGGTAATTAGAGTGAAGTCACTAGAGAACTAGCACTTTAGGGATCTAGTAATCACTTCCAAAAGAATGTATAATTAGAAAATTCAAGCTAGTAGAAAAGTTATAGGGGAAAAAATCACGTATGTTTCTCCCCTACAGTTTAAACAAGCAATTTCATAATCTTTGACATGAAACAAGAACATTTTACCACAAACATTCATTACATGAATAAAATTCATATTTTATACTTACTTCGCCAATAATAATCAAGTCAAACCCTAGTTGAATACCATTCCACCATGAAAAAATCCAATATACACCACCACAAAGCTTCCCCAAGAGATGCACACTAGTTATTTCAAGCAATGACCCTTAAAGAGGGAGAAAAGTTTAGTCCACCACTTGTGTGTGATGATTTATCATCAAAAAATTAACTTATCTAGCCATATTTATATGGGAAATCCTGATTAATTAATCCAAAAGTTGTGTCTTTCATAAAACAGGCCCTACATGTCAATTTTCTATGAAAATTCAAAATTAAATCAATTTTAAAAATTAAAACCCTAAAGAGGGTGATGTCATCCTTCCTAGGGTGATGTTAGGGCTCCTCCATGAGATGTTGAGGTCATCTAGAAAAACGTTGGGCCTCCAAAGGCCCTTCTCCATACCACACGTGCCAAAACTGCAGCCCAACATATCTCAATGTCAAACCCTAGCCCTGAGTGACATCATGGGGCTACTAGGGTGACTTCCAAGGTCTCCAAATCCAACATCCACGAGGGGAAGGGGGGGCGCTCATTATCTAGGCCTGCCATGGTTCCTCCAAAGGAAACATCCTCTTCCTTCACTGTGAAAATTGCTAATCATTGTCTTTCCCCCAACCTGGTGTCTCTACATCCATCCTTGGGCGTCAATCCCTCATGAAGGTATGAACTGATCATCTCCTCATGAATACCTGTCCACCAGGAAAATTCAGTAAAGAAAACAAGTGCGCCATCCATGGGTCCATGAGTCACAAGTATCATAGCAAGTAAATCACATCCAATAAATAAATTACCCAAATATGAGCATCAAACCCCCTTTAATCCCAAGAAAATTCTCAAAGACATTATGCAATTTGACAAGTTAGGTTTGGAGAGGGTCTCAGGTTGTCCTATTGGGATAATCCCTCTTAAGTTTGGGGTGTTTCCCAGGTGGATTCTAGTCCAAGTCATGCAAGTGTATGAGGTAGCATTGGGTAAATATTTGGGCATGGGGTGAATGTGATAACAGGGAAATGTAGAGTCTTACCTATGGGTGCCTTTTTGGAAGTTGAGCTGCACCTTGTCATGGATGCAATTGTTTCCTATCCCATTCATTTCCATTTATTCTTATCTTTATTTCTTTTGATCTTTTTCTCTTTTTCTACAAGGGAATAGTTGAGGGCCACTTTCCTCGCTTGATGACTAGAGGTGACAGTGTTATCCACAATCATTTCATGAAAATGAGAAGTCTGGCTTGTAATGAGACCTCCTTTCTCTTGGATATCCCACCAAGAGAAACTACCTTGGTTTGGTGATCAGATAGGTGATAATTTCATACCGCTACATGCCCATGGTCATAATAGGTTGGCTCGTGATGAGACCTCCTATCCATCAAATACTACGTTGAGTGTTTATGTTATCTTGCAGGTCCCCTTTTCTTACTGATAATATTTTCATTTCTTTCTCAAGGATCCCTAGGTGAAGCTTTTCGAAGGTTTCCAAATTGGATTCTAACACTTTCCATCTACTTTTACCCTTTTGGCATTTAGCCCCTTCTTCCCACGAGTTAAGGTACAACCTGTTAGCACTCTATAATTTCTAAGGTTGAGAAAGAAATGGACAGAGGTAAATATTTCAACCAACTTTAGATTGTATCCTGACCTATACAATCAAAAAGGGCTCTCTCATATGTCTAATGACTAATAATAGCTCAATGGATTCATCAATGAGCACACAGAGGTCAGATTCTGCAATAGAACAGGTTTTGTATTTCTTTTAAAAGGGGTTTGGTAGGGCAATTAGAAGAGGAAGTAACATTGGGCATGGAGTCTCAAAATTAGTATTTCATCTATGTCAGTGACTTGATGATTGGCTTCCCAAGGGACAAAGGCAAGGTGAATGTTGTTATGCAGATATTTAAAATTAATGAGATATGGTAGCAAAGTAAAGAAAACAATTTTATTAAAAGAAGAGCACAAAGTTAAGTGAATTCTTCGAATAAATAGGTAAGATTGTAGGCTACTATGTATTGAGCATCGGAGGATGAATTCAAAGCATACAACCAAATGATAAAGCATTTAAAGATAATTGAAATGGAGCATTAATAAATGAATTCCAAAGCACATCTTCAAACACTAGAGGAAATGAATGACAGGGACTTTATGAAGTGGATGAAGTGGAAAATGATTATACACAGGAAAATTGACTGCATAATAACATTGGCAAGAATCTTTGTATTTGGGAAACATGTGCTTCTGCACCTTTACATTAGATTAAACTTCAGAAAGATTACAGCCAGCCAAGAATGGCTTTCTTCGGTCCCAACCCCTCGACTATTACAATTCATAGAATATATATAAACCAATAAAACGGATAAACTATTACTGACTTACAGGAGTCAAACTCAATCCATATGCTAAAAATAAAATAAAGATGAAATAATTATGGAACAGTTTTCCAAATATATTGAATGTTGAAGATTGATTCTCTCAATTTGAAATGCTCAAATCCATCATCTGCCACTTGCATACTTAGATCTATTTCACTGCCTACATATTCTAGATGACTTGTTGATTAGCATGCTTGAAATCTGGACAGTTGGGATGCTTGTTTCTAAAAAAAAGTAAAAATTGAGACACCTCTTCACATAAAAATATCCTCGAACGTATCCCATCAAGAATTGAATGTAGGATTTTATCATGATATAAAAACAGATCCCATAATTCACTGTCCTTGATGGAGCTAGATTCCACCTTGAACTTATCACTGCCACCTATTCTTATCCACTGACTGTTGATTCTGATGCCAGTAGTTTAAGATCTTTGTTGCCACATATTTTCTTGCTCAACATTAAGTGCCTTGAATATGTTTGATGTTTCTTCATTTTGCTTAACAGTTATTTCAAGATTCTTCCAAAAACTCTATAGGAGTTAATTAGTACCTTTCATACCCCCATTCACATCGAGAACAATCACAAGATCTATGGGTACTATGTCACTCATGAATGAGGTGCCCACACCAGCCTTGTTCTTATGCTCTCTCGATAAGTAAAGTTTTGAGCACATAACTCCTCTTGGGTAGGAGTGCTAATCAAAGTCAAAGTGTAGGGGATGGCTCCTCTCGAGGAGGTGTGAAGTCAAAGTGTTGGGGATGGCAGCTCTCGAGGAGGTGTCAAGAATATCATATATCTGAATTCTTAGATCAATGCCTTGTCTATTGGGCTTTATATCTGAATTCTTAGATCAATGCCTTGTCTATTGGGCTTTTCCCAAAATTGAAGACTGCAACTTCCTCTGACTAATTTGTGACTTTAAACTGGAACCAATGCAAACTGAAAGTTGAAACTAAAAACCAATATCTGCTATTCTTCGATGCTCTCATTGTTGTTCAAGGCGTAGTGCAAGAGCTTGCTCCCTTGTGGGTTCCTCCTTCATGTGACTTAGTGTTGCTATTCTTCGATGCTCTCATTGTTGTTCAAGGCGTAGTGAAAGAGCTTGCTCCCTTGTGGGTTCCTCCTTCATGTGACTTAGTGTTGGTATTCTTCGATGCTCTCATTGTTGTTCAAGGCGTAGTGCAAGAGCTTGCTCCCTTGTGGGTTCCTCCTTCATGTGACTTAGTGTTGGTGCTTGGGTGTTGGATTTGAATTTACTTGGGTAGGAGCGCTAATCCCCGAGAAGTCAAAGTGTTGGGGATGGCAGCTCTTGAGGAGGTGTCAAGAATGTCATATCTCTGAATTCGCAAATCAGTGCCTTGTCTATTGGGCTTTTCCCAAAATTGAAGACTGCAACTTCCTCTGACTGACCTGTGACTTTAAACTGGAACCAATGCAAACTGAAAGTTGAAACTAAAAACCAATATCTGTTATTCTTCGATGCTCTCATTGTTGTTCAATGCGTAGTGCAAGAGCTTGCTCCCTTGTGGGTTCCTCCTTCATGTGACTTAGTGTTGGCGCTTGGGTGTTGGATTTGAATTTACTTGGGTAGGAGCGCTAATCCCCGAGAAGTCAAAGTGTTGGGGATGGTAGCTCTCGAGGAGGTGTCAAGAATGTCATATCTCTGAATTCGCAGATCAGTGCCTTGTCTATTGGGCTTTTCCCAAAATTGAAGACTGCAACTTCCTCTGACTGACCTGTGACTTTAAACTGGAACTAATGCAAACTGAAAGTTGAAACTAAAAACCAATATCTGCTATTCTTCGATGCTCTCATTGTTGTTCTAGGCGTAGTGCAAGAGCTTGCTGCCTTGTGGGTTCCTCCTTCATGTGACTTAGTGTTGGCGCTTGGGTGTTGGATTTGAATTTACTTGGGTAGGAGCACTAATCCCCGAGAAGTCAAAGTGTTGGGGATGGCAGCTCTCGAGGAGGTGTCAAGAATGTCATATCTCTAAATTCGCAGATCAGTGCCTTGTCTATTGGGTTTTTCCCAAAATTGAAGACTGCAACTTCCTCTTACTGACCTGTGACTTTAAACTGGAACCAATGCAAACTAAAAGTTGAAACTAAAAAACAATATCTGCTATTCTTCGATGCTCTCATTGTTGTTCGAGGCGTAGTGCAAGAGCTTGCTCCCTTGTGGGTTCCTCCTTCATGTGACTTAGTGTTGGCGCTTGGGTGTTGGATTTGAATTTACTTGGGTAGGAGCGCTAATCCCCGAGAAGTCAAAGTGTTGGGGATGGCAGCTCTCGAGGAGATGTCAAGAATGTCATATCTCTGAATTCGCAGATCAGTGCCTTGTCTATTGAGCTTTTCCCAAAATTGAAGACTGCAACTTCCTCTGACTGACCTGTGACTTTAAATTGGAACCAATGCAAACTGAAAGTTGAAACTAAAAACCAATATCTTCTATTCTTCGATGCTCTCATTGTTGTTCGAGGCGTAGTGCAAGAGCTTGCTCCCTTGTGGGTTCCTCCTTCATGTGATTTAGTGTTGGCACTTGGGTGTTGGATTTGAATTTACTTTGGTAGGAGTGCTAATCCCCAAGAAGTCAAAGTGTTGGGGATGGCAACTCTCGAGGAGGTGTCAAGAATGTCATATCTCTGAATTCGCAGATCAGTGCCTTGTCTATTGGGCTTTTCCCAAAATTGAAGACTGCAACTTCCTCTGACTGACCTGTGACTTTAAACTGGAACCAATGCAAACTGAAAGTTGAAACTAAAAACTAATATCTGCTAAAAATTTAAAAGCATACATGTTGAATTATAAAGTTGAAACTAACAACAATGCTTGATCCTCAAGTTTATTTATATAGAAATGATCATGCCCTACTTGTTGAGCATAAAGGCTAAATCAAGTGATCTCACACTTCCAATGAAGCTAGTCAAGTAGTTGTTGAAACAAGTGGACAGCTTGACTGTTTTTTATCACAATCAAAGGGACAACTTGACCTTTTTGGGCTTTTCCCAAAATTGAAGACTGCAACTTCCTCTGACTGAGCTGTGACCTTAAATTGGAACCAATGCAAACTGAAAGTTGAAACTGAAAACCAATATCTGCTAAAAATTTAAAAACACACATGTTGAATTCTAAAGCTAAAACTAACAACAATGCTTGATCCTCAAGTTTATTTATATAGAAATGATCATGCCCTACTTGCTAAGCATAAAGGCTGAAACAAGTGATCTCACACTTCCAATGAAGCCAGTCAAGTAGTTGTTGAAACAAGTGGACAACTTGACTATTTTTTATCACAATCAAAAGGACAACTTAACCTTTTGTCCACAAAATCAAATTTGTAAAGTGTAATGGCAATTGTTGAAAACATGATTGATCATTTAAGCTGAAAAAATCCTCCATGTAATCTGCTACATGATCAATAAATGCATGATTAATTACTTTGTCTTCCAGGCCTTTAATGACCAATTGATCATGGATGATTTCATCATTAGTTGTATCCTCAAGGTTAAATCCTGATTCTAAGTCTACAGTTTTAGTCTTGTACTTGAAAGCATAATCCTCATCAATTTGCAAATCAAAAGGTATTACAATTTCTTGTTGTTTTGGAGGAGAAAGATTTTCCAAGAATTTTTTAGGATCTTGGAAATTATATGTTTGAATCTGAGAATCCAACATTTCAATATCCTTCTCAAATATTTCAACAACTAACTAAAGAAAACAAATTTTACACTTAGGAGAAAATTTACTTGATTTCAAAAAATGAAACAAGGTTGTTGAAAAACTTTTATTCATTGGAAACTCTGCTAAATTATCCCTGAATTCCTTTCAAACTTCACAAGATAGAGGATTTGTCACATACCCATTCATCTTGTTTTGCAAGAAATCTAATCAACATGTATTGGAGTTTCCATGAATGCTCTAAAATATGGATTCTTTGACAGTGAATTCGCCTTGAAAACGTTGAAGCTCTGGATACTTTGAACATGGAGTCACCAAGTGAATAATCCAGCCTTGTTGTGTTTGATCATTGTTCACCATCAGTAATCATATTTGGAACTTGATACACTTTTCTGAGGAAGATCCCTAGTATGGTCGCCAAAATGTTAGCACTCTGTAATTTCTAAGGATGAGAAAAAAATGGACAGAGGTAACTATTTCAACCAACTTTAGATTGTATCCTAACCTATACAATCATAGAGGGCTCTCTCATATGTCTAATGATTGGTAATAGCTCAATGGATTCATCAATGAGCACACAGAGGTCAGATTCTGCAATAGGACATGTTTTGTACTTTTTTTAAAAGGGGTTTGGTAGGGCAATCAGAAGAGGAAGTAGCATTGGGCATGGAGTCTCAAAAATAGGATTTCATCTATGTCAGTGACTTGGTGATTGGCTTCTCGAGGGACAAAGGCAAGGTGAATGTTTTTATGCAGAGATTTAAAATTAATGAGATATGGTAGAAGAGTAAAGAAAACAATTTGATTAAACAAAGAGCACAAAGTTAAGTGAATTCTTCGAATAAACATGTAAGATTGTAGGCTGCTATGTATTGAGCATCGGAGGATCAAAACATACAACCAAATGATAAAGAATTTAAAGATAATTGAAATGGAGCATAAATAAATGAATTCCAAAGCACATCTTCAAACACTAGAGGACATGAATGACAGGGAATTTATGAAGTGGAAAATGATCATACGCAAGAAAACTCACTGCATAATAATATTGGCAAGAATCTTTGTATTAGGGAAACATGTACTTTTGCACCTTTACATTAGATTAAACTTCAGAAAGATTATAGCCAGCCAAGAATGGCTTCCTTCGGTCCCAACCCCTCTACTGTTACAATTCATAGAATATATATAAATCAATAAAACTGATAAACTATTACTAACTTCTAGGAATCAAACTCAATCCATATGCTAAAAATAAAATAAATATGCAATAATTATGGAGCAGTTTGCCAAAGATCTTGAATGTTGAAGCTTGATTATCTCTATTTGAAATGCTCGAATCCATCATCTTCCACTTGCATACTTAGATCTATTTGATTGCCTACACATGCTAGCTGACTTGTTGATTATCATGCTTGAAATCTAGACAGTTGGGATGCTTGTTTCTAAAAATAAAAAAAAATCTAAGACACCTCTTCACATAAAAATATCCTCGAAGTTATCCCATCGAGAACTGAACGTAGGATTTTATCATGATATCAAAACAAATCCCATGATTCACTGTCCTTGTTGGAGCTAGATTCCACCTTGAACTTTTCACTGCCACCTATTCTTATCCTCTCACTGTTGATTCTGATGCCAATAGTTTAGGATCTCTACTGCCACATATTTTCTTGCTCAACATTGAGTGCCTTGAATATGCTTGATGTTTCTTCATTCTGCTTAACAGTTATTTCAAGATTCTTCCAAAAACTCTACAGGCGTTAATTAGTACCTTTCATACTCCCATTCACATCAAGAACAATCACAAGATCTATGGGTACTATGTCACTGATGAATGAGGTGCCCACACTGGCCTTGTTATTATGTTCTCTCGATAAGTAAAGTTTTGAGCACATAACTCTTCTTCTCAAGCATTGGTTCTGAACACCATTAAATTTCTCAAAATGTTATTGGAAGAAATTACTAGATGGAGCTTTGAGATGAACCTTTCCTTCTTATAGATCCATGAGCTTCTGTTGGAGATTGCAGAATTGATAACATTTGAAACCCTTGGAAGTTCAAAATCAATACCCCTTTCACCAAATCCTGGGCCTATATTACCCTTTAGTAATCAGATTCCCTTAATGATTACTTACCAACGTTCTTTGGGAATCAACAATGGGTAGCAATTACAAAATCAATACCCCTTTCACCAAATCCTGGGCCTATACTACCCTTTAGTAACCAGATTACCTTAATGATTACTTACCAACGTTCTTTGGCAATCAACAATGGGGATCAATGGGTAGAAATTACAAAATCAGAGTATATTAAGGCTTTCATCTTTGAGAGAAATACGAATGGAAGGTTCTTAACAACTTCCACAATGGCTTTAAATGATATTTTTGTTGCATGAGAGTTTCGACCACGCCCTGGAAGCCTAACCACGATGATGAAATCTATGATGGGCGTTTTCTGCAACGCATAGGGTTTAAATACCTTCAATTCGTTTCCACAGAGAACAATAAAAACATTTCCACCCATTTTGTGTGTCCATCAACGGTTTTTACTTACGGATTTAATTTTCATTTGAATTATGATGTGGCTTTAGCTGCTTATGATCCATCTCCTTACACATGTAGACTTGCCATCTGGTCTCTTCATTAACACCTGCGAACTTCATGGCGAGTGTCCATTTGGACAGTTGGAAAACAGAATGGAAACGAACAGACAATTAAAATTTCCTTGCTGGCGATGACACATGTGAATATAGCTTCTGATTTTAGATCCTGCTGTATAAACAAGGATAAACTCGACACCAGCGCGCTAAGGCTTGAATGGTTAATATGCGTTTTTATTTTTATTTTTATTTTTATTATGTAGGAATTATCCCATATGAGATGGGCCCTCGGGTCAATATTTTGTGTTAAAGCAAACACAACCCTATTGTGTGTTGATGTAGGTTGTTTGGCTTGACAACTATGAATTGGAGATGGGCCCTCGGGGAAATATTTTTGTTAAAGCAAGACACAACCTGGCCCGAGAAGCCAAAGTTTGGCTAATAACAACAAATTTTTGTATAAAAAAGTTTTTTTCTCAAGCAAACCCTATAAAATTATAGGACCCTAACCTAACTCTTGCTAGTGTATTCAATCCCAATGCCCAATATTTTTGTTAAAGAAAAACACAACTTGGCTCGAGAAGCTAAAGTTTGACTAATAACACCAAATTTTTGTATGAAAAAAGTTTTTTTCTTAAGCAAACCCTATAAAATTATAGGACCCTAACATAACCCTTGCTAGTGTATTCAATCCCAATGCCCAATATTTTTGTTAAAGCAAACACAACCCTATTGTGTGTTGATGTAGGTTGTTTGGCTTGACAACTATGAATTGGAGATGGGCCCTCGGGCCAATATTTTTGTTAAAGCAAACACAACCTGGCCCGAGAAGCCAAAGTTTGGCTAATAAAACCAAATTTTTGTATGAAAAAAGTTTTTTTCTCAAGCACACCCTATAAAATTATAGGACCCTAACATAACCCTTGCTAGTGTATCCAATCCCAATGCCCAAAAATAAAGGCGATGTGGAAGGAATAAATATGGAAAGTGGTAAGTATGGAGGGAATGGAAGAAGACTTTTCAAATGTCCACCCAGTAGCAACCCATCCTAAAGGGAAATCAACTTACTAGGGCACTGTGTCACCCTTCTAGGTTTTAACGAGGCAAGGAGAATAATTTCCAAGCAAGCGTCATGAAATGAAGAAGGATTCAATACAACATGTTAAAGTGCTTCAAAATCAGAGTGATACATACCATGATACCTAGAATCATTACCTCATGGAGAAAGACTCACTACTACTTTAGGACCAAGCTGGTGTGATGGGCACTATTGTTGGCGATATGTGGACTTCTCTTGAAGAAAAGAGGGGCCCTTCGAGACTATGCTTAGGTCATATGGCTCTCGGCACTCCATGTATGGAACCTATGGGCCTTAAGACACGATCTCCTTAGTTATCCCTAGGCTAGGGGATAACATTTGGCTCCAACTTGGGGACATGTGCTCACCATAGAGCGCATGAGAACCTCTACATCTCTGGTATGATCGGTGCCTGCTAAATCTCAACAAAAGATATTAGTAACATCTAGGGTGGCGATATCACCCCTTGTTCATATATGATCAAATAAACAAATAAAATCATCTCTAATATAACATATGATTATGAGCACACATATATACAAGTGAGACAAAATAATATGCAAATACATCTACAACTATACTAAGATGAAATGAAATGGTATGTACAATGGATGAAAATGCCTACCTACCTCTACTTACATGTTGGTTGAATGATAGGTGTAGTCAAATAACTAGTGAAACCATCCTAGAAATACCTCATAATACCTACCTCTTTGCTTCATCATAAACCAAAAAAATTACAAGTCAAGCATAAAAATAACATGAGTTAGAGCATGCATCATATCATAGGAAATCGTAAAGTCTAGCTCATGGAGGTGGGAGGGAGGGACAAAATTATGCCAAGTCACATTTCTATAAAGGTGCTCAATCCATTTCATAAAAGGATCGTGAAAGGTCAAATACTCAAGAGGTTGGCTCAAAGAGTATGAAGGTTGACTACCTTGGACATCATCAATCCTCAAAGTCCAGGAAGGGACTAACAAGAATCTAGAGGACGATTGACAATTTCTCAAGGGAAAGATGAAAGATCGAGATAATAAACTTGTTCTTAATGTATTCAACCTACCCTTGAATTATAAAAGAAGACATTTCCCTAAAGAAAACTTGGGACAAGGGACATGTTTCCCAACTGCATCCTTAGTGGCATAACGAGGTAAGGTAATCGAAGGGAGATGGAAAACCTTGTCACAAGTATCCTGCTACAGGCAAGTGATGTCCTCACCCCTATCAATATTTGAGAACAACGGCGGTTGATAATATTCTTCATAGAATAAATACAAGTGCTCAAAGGAAAGTTCATCAAAATCCTCAAGGTATGACCGAAAATCATCATGAGGACATAGCACCAGGTCATCCTTGGGTGCTTGGAAAATATATGTAACTATATCATCATGTTGTTGCCAAATGTCAGAATTATTAATAACCTCATATGATTGTTGTAAAGGAAATATTCAAAGATGTTCTTCCATATCATAAATGGGATCCTCATCAAAACCAATCACATACCATTTACGTCTTCCAACATATACGAACTCATCAATATTATCAATTACATCATTATTTTTATCATAATATGAAGGATTTAATACATCCAAGGGATCCTCTAACACTTATTCACCTTCCAAATCATAAAATAAAGCACCATCAAAATCTTGGAAAGGGAAATAACTTACCGTATTCACTTCTTCTTGTGCAGGAGCGTCAAAGGCTTGAATGACTTCATCAAAGGGAGGAGTACACATTAACACCTCATCATCATGTTTGATATCTTCAATCTCTCGCTCTTCAACCAGGTTCTCATTGTCTTCGGTAGAATCATGAGTAAATTATTTCTCTTCCTCATGGGATTGGTAACCTCCTTCATGAATATCTTCTTATGTATCATAGGGTTCTTGGAATTGAGCATGGTATGCACCCTAAGATATTCTACAATCTCAGTGGTGAATCCTTCGTCCTCTAGGGATATTTCGGTATTTTGAAGGTCATCCCCATAAGTCTAGCACTATGGTTTTGTGAACTCAAGAAACATACTGACGAGATCTACGAAAGAGGATATACCCTTTTCTTCGCAACAACCCTCGATCCGTCCTTGTACAAATGATGGCAAGTAAATTATGAACAATTTTATCAAGACATCCTCCCCTTCAAATTCTATTTCACTTATATACTTCAAGAATTCTACAATGTGAGTAATTGGGAGGCCTTTAAATCTTGGACAATTTTTTAACCATTTAATATCAAAATAATGTGGATATCCTTGAAATTTTTCAAAATAAATAGACGGATACACTTTCTCCCAGGGTGCCATGATATCATATCTTAGAAATATCACAAAGTTGAGAGTAAGGTGCCACCTTGGAAAAGGTCAGTGGAGTCACCAGATAACCTCTTAAATATTATCAAAGGGAATGAGGGGATCACCCTCAGTGGAGTTGTCAGGTAAGATTTGTGAAATGAATTCTTTGAATAAAGGCTTACCAAAAAAGTGTCTTTCGAGTAAAATTGACTCGATGTTCCCTGGCAGTGGCAACAAAATTTTTATCCCACAATATGTACTTTATCAAAGCCTAAAGGCAAGTAGGCCGAGATTGGCGTAAAACGAGGGTAATCCTATCACTTTCACCCCAACAAGATACCCTTTTCTATTTAGGAGGACGATGAATCTACTCCAAGGGAGATGTCCCTAGACCTAGTGGGTTGATGAAGGGAAAGAAATGAGAAGTAAAACACCCCTCTCTCTAGGTCACTCAAGTCAAGTTTAAGTCTTGAAGGATGAAGCAAAAGGATAAAGTGTACCTTCCCCTTACCATTACAACAATAAATGTTTGGGAAAAAAAATGATAATGAATTCTTCAACAAGACTTACAGTTTACAAAAAATACTACTTCCAATCAATGTATGAAATAAATGACAAATAAGTGGCAACAATAATTAATGATGACAATTGTTATAACTTTTAGAAAATGCACTTAAGTAGACAATATAGAAAGGTATTTCAGGCCTCAAAATGATAACACTTTGTATCATGCAAGATCTAGGTATACATCAATAAGTAGAGGGATGTTTCATCCAAATGAACAGTAGCAACAATAGCAACAATAGCAACAAAACCTTCAGAAAAAGTACTTTAAATGGGACTTTAATGCACACTAAATTCAAATTTGATTGTAGTTTGCGTTGTACAATTTTTTGGGGTTAGTTTTATATATTTAATAAGCTGATATAAGTTGCAAATGATAGTTGTAGAAGTGATTATGAAAGTAGCAGTGTGGTTTTTAGTGTTTTTAAGCTAGATTAGTGTTAGTGTTAGTTAGTAAGAGCTTCAAGAAAGAGAGACTGAAAGTTTGTTTTGATCTCATTCATCCACAAGAGCATAGAAATTAGTGCCTTTAGGGGCTTATGGAGTCAATAACAACAACAATATCACTTGGGAAATAATGCAATGATAATACTTGTCTAAGGAAAGAGGTAGATGTAAGAGGTGTTGGCACTTCAAGGCCTAAATCATCTAAGTCTTTAAGAGAGGTTTTGCTAGAGAATAGGCACTTCTAGGCCCTAGCGTACCTTCCTTCCTTAGGCATTTGAAAAACAATAATTGGTAATTAGAGTGAAGTCACTAGAGATCTAGCACTTTAGGGCTCTAGTAATCACTTCCAAAACAATGTATAATTGGAAAATTCAAGCTAGTAGAAAAGTTATAGGGAAAAAGAAGCACTTATGTTTCTCCCCTAAGGTTTAAACAAAAAATTTCATAATCTTTGACATGAAACAAGAAAATTTTACCACTAAAATTCATTACATGAATAAAATGTATATTTTCTACTTACTTCACCAAGAATAATCAATTCAAACCCTAGTTGAAGACCATTCCACCATGAAAAATGCCAAGATACACCATCACAAATCTTCCCCAAGAGATGTGCACTAGTTATTTCAGCCAATGACCCTTAAAGAGGGCAAAAATTTTAGTCCACCACTTGTGTGTGATATGTTATCATCAAAAAATGAACTTAGCCAACCATATTTATATGGAAAATCCTAGCTAATTAATCCAAAAGTTGTGTCTTTTCATAAAACAGAGCCTACATGTCAATTTTCTCCTAAAATTCAAAATTAAAACCCTAATAAGGGTGATGTAATCCTTCCTAGGGTGACGTTAGGCCTCCTCCATGAGATGTTCAAGTCATATAGAAAACATTTGGGCCTCCAAAGGCCCTCCTCCATGCCACATGATGCAAGAGCATCTACATCAGCAGTAAAAGGAGGACATGTTGGAGTAAAGCACTTCATCCAACGCATGCATGAAGCTAATTTGGACTATACAAAGAAGAGAGCACCTTTTTGAATTTGAAATTTTATGAAAATAAATGTAATTAATGATTGGAGGTTGAGGCCATCCTCAAATATCCTCTCGGATCAATATCACTTTAATGTAAAGGATGTATTGTACAGAGGTTGTGCATCAACCCTTATCTTCTTTATAAATGTTAATAACTCCATAGTCCTTAGTAGATGGATGCATTAATCCTGATAGGATAGCATTTAAGTAGTTTGGGGGAAAAGCACAATGAATCACCCCTTGTATATAATTTTGTATCTTATGCCCAAAGAAGGTTGTTGTTGCTCATTTGTGAAAGGTTGTTGTTGCTTATTTTGTGAAAGTTGGTTGCTGCTCATTTTTTTATAGTTGTTATTGAGAGAGCGAGTTGTTGTTGTGTGAGATAGAGAAAATTGTATAAGTTGTTGAAGGAGCGGTGGAGGACTTCCTGTATCTATGTATATTTTATCACTTGAATGAATATAATAGAGAATATTTTATCCAATTTTTTTTTGTTATTGTTACTGTGTTTATATGAATGAATGGAAGGATTTATGTTCATTTGAATTCTCTGTTTATACTTGTTATTATGCTTATGAATGCATTGTATGATTATATATATGACTCTGTAGAGTTAGAATAAGTTTTCAATTGTTTCTCTTATGAGATCTTGTGAAAGGAGTGCATATTGTCTGCAAGGAGTGTGTTGAGAGAGTTAAGTTTAACTCAGAGAAGCTCAGGAGAGATAACGTTGAATATTTGATAGCAATAGTGCAAAGGAAGCACAGAGCCACACAGGGAGTGCGCAGGCCAAGTTGTTCTCATGCTTTTTTTCCTAGAGGAGAATAGTCAAGTGGAAGAGTTGCAAGGTTGCAAGGAGTGCACTCAAGGTTCTAAAACCTTAAAGGAACAAGCTCAGGAGAGATAGCAACTTAAACATCAAGGAGAAAAGACTTAGAAATTTTTCTAAGTCTGAACACCTAAAATTTTGAAGGTAATGCATAGAGGGGAGGCGTAGGTTCCATATACCTCAGAAAGTTAAGTTCATGGGGGGAAACAATAGTAATCCCTTTAAGGGAAGATTTTGAATAACCTACAGTGGAGATCTAGTGGGAGATCACCAAAGTGATGACAAGCATTAGATCTGGGATAGTTGCACAAAGGATAGTCTTAGGGATCCTTTGGCACTTAGTGCATTCGAAGGTTAAAAGAGTGCAAAGTATTTGGGATAGCCGAAGTCCCAAAGAGGAGGGAATATCATGATCATTTGTTCCACAGTGGACAAGTTTTAAATAATTCAGAAGTATGGTAGGATAGAGCTCCATGAGAATTGTGAGGAGCAAAGGGTCGTTACACCGAAGCTCCGAAGGAACGAAGTAATCAGAACTACCCAATCACTGAGACATGTGGCGAAGATCTATGTATTCTGAGGAGAGGCACTCTGGGAGAGAATCTAAGAAGGAGTGTTGACCCGCAGTCAACCGAATCTTGGAGACATGGACACATATATCTAACCATTGATTCGGAGGTGGAAACATGGAGAAATCCTATGAATTCAGAGGCATAACACTTCGGGGACTTGGAGAAGTGTCAGGTGTAGAGATTCTCGATTCTTGAAGGCTTAGTGCTTCTTGAGTTAAGCATGGGTCATAGCACAGGGTCATATGAAGGGAGGGGCCTAGCAAAGGGAGCTAGCGCCTGTATTTCAATTTTTTTTAAAGGGAAAATTTGCCAAGAAAGCACCCACTGGTTTCAAAGAACCTGCACCGAGAGCATAGAGGGGCCTATATTAATTGTTTTTGGGGCTCAACTCAGAAGCCATGAGATTCAATTCGACTCCATATTAGATCGTTCCTAGACCGAGAGGTCGCACAAACCCCGGGAGAGGCAAGGGGTTTGCACCAAGTGGTATCAGAGACATAATTTAAGCTATGTGTGAATAAATATTAGTGCCATGCCGCCAAGAAGATGAAGGGACAAACCTGTAGTGAATCCAACAATGGAGGAGGAAATGAGGAGACTTCATGCAAGGCTAGATTTCATTGAAATTTCATAGAGGAGAACACCAGATGCATGTGACATTAGTGAGGTCGAAAGTGACGAAGTAGAAGCTGAAGGAGTTGCAAGAGAAGATGTTGCAGAAGAACGCTTGTTGAGATCTGTTGTAAAAATGGGATCTAGAGAAAAAATGGAAATCACAATGTATGAAGGTAATTTGGATGTGAAAGAGATGTTGGACTGGATAAGAGTAATGGACAAATACTTTTAATATGAGGAGGTCAATGATGAGAAGAAGGTAAAACATGTTGTCACAAGGCTAAAAGGACATGCAACATTGTGGTGGGATGAACTGCAGGCTGACAAAAGAAGAAAATGAAAACATAAAATTAAAAGCTGGGACAGAATGGTAGCCAAGTCGAAGGCTAAATTCATACCCAAATAATATCAAATAAATCTGTTCAGGAGACTACAAAACCTGAGACAGAAGGGTTTGATAGTAAAAGAGTACACAAAATATTTCTATAGGCTAAACATTAGAGCTAGTCACCATGAAAGTGATGAAGAGAAGGTTTCCAAATACATTAATGGCCTGAGGTATGAAATCCAAGATGAAATCAGCATGGTGACTATGAGGATAGTTGAATATGCTTATCAGGATACCCTGGAAGCAGAACAGAAATTGGCCAGAAAGAAAATCCAAAGAAGCATGGGAAGAATCCCACGTAGAGGTAAGGGTATTGTCCATTACAAGGCTTAAAATCCCAAAGCTAAGAATGGAAAGTTTTGCAGCCATATAGAGAGAGGAGGAAATTCCCAAGGGAGACAGTATGGTGGAAGGAATTCTTTTCCTTGAGGAAGAGGAAGAGGAAGAGGAGGAGAGGCAATATATTATGCATGTGGAAAGACATGGCATATGTCTTGGGAATCTCCTGAGAAAAATAAATAAGGAGGAGGAGAAGCTCACATTTATGAAGCACAGAGGAGGAATTTCAAGGTAGAAGCAATTGAACATGGAAAATCCCTCATGATGAGGAAATTTCTATTGAAGCAAGAGAAGGAGGTGGAAGCACCAATATAGAGAAACAGTCTATGTAGGACTACTTTCAAGACAAAGGACATAGTTTGCAAGGTGATAATTGATAGAGGGAGCACTGATAATCTAGTATCCACAGAGATGGTGGAAAAACTAGAGTTGGAAACAAATGCACATCCAAATCCATATAAGGTATCATGGTTGAAAAAAGGACACCGGGTAATGGTAAGTAAACAATGCCAAGATGAATTTAAAATAGGATGATACAAAGATTATATTTTATGTGATGTAATACCCATGGATGTTTGTCATGTTTTGTTGGGAAGACCATGGCAGTTTGATAGAAATGCCATACATGATGGGAGGAAAAGAACTAACACCCTAGAGACGAATGGTATCACACACATGCTTCTTCCAATAGAGGATAAGAAAGTGAAGGAAGAAGCCATCCCAAGCATACTTCTCATGAGTGGGAAGGATCTCTTGAATGAGGTCAATAAAGAACAGGACATGCAGGAACTACTGGAAACTTTTGTTGATATAGTGGTGGATGGGTTACCTTGCTCATTGCCACCCATTAGGAGCATCAGTCATCACATTGATATTATTCCAGGAGCAAATATGCCAAAACAATCCGCATATATATTGACACCTCAAGAGAATGAAGAGGTCAAGAATCAGGTTCAAGATTTGTTAGAGAATGGTTTAGTCAGGGAGATATTAATCCCATGTGCAGTACCAACTGTATTGAGTCCTAAGAAGGATGGAGGATGGAGAATGTGTACAGATTCCAAAGCCATCAACAAGATCACTATTAGGTACAGATTTCCTTTACCCATAATGGATGATTTGATGGATTGCTTGAGTGGAGCAAGTTATTTTTCTAAGATAGATCTGAAAAGTGGTTATCACCATATAAGGATGAGAGAAGGAGATGATTGGAAAATAATATTCAAGACAAATGAAGGTTTATATGAGTGGATTGTTATTCCATTTCGCTTAAAAAACACCCCAAACACATTCATGAGGTTGTTGAATGAAGTACTTAAAGACTTCATAGGTAAATTTTTCATTGTATATATGGATGATATACTAGTATTTACTAAAATTGAATAAGAGCACTTGAGATACTTGACATTATTGATGAGGAGGTTGCAGCAAAAGAAGTTGTTAATAAATTGAAAGAAGTCATATTTTATGACGAAAAAACTCATATATTTAGGTTTTGTGATCTCTTCCAATAAGATGAATATGGATCCATAAAAGGTGGAAGCTATCAGAGATTGGCCATCACCAAGAAGTATATTTGAGGTAAGGAGTTTCCATGGATTAGCAAATTTCTACAAGAAATTCATTAGAAATTTCAGTGGTATATGTGCACCAATATTAGACACTGTTAAGAAGAGACACAAATATTTTAAGTGGACAGAAGAGGCTGAGAAGAGCTTCAAGATATTGAAGGATAAGATCACAGAACAACCAATTCTGGTTCTACCATATTTTAGGAAGACATTTCAGGTAAGGTGTGATGCTAGTGGAGTAGCAATTGGAGCAATCTTAAGTCAAGATAATAGACGTGTTGCATATTTTAGTGAGAAGTTGAATGACACCAAAAATAAATACTCCACATATGATAAATAGTTTTATGCAATGATTCAAGCCTTAAATAAGTGGAGGCATTATCTTATTCCCAAGGAATTTGTGTTGTGCAATGATAATAAATATTTACAGTTCATAACCAGACAAGAGAAGCTAAATCAGAGGCATGCAAAGTGGGTGGAATTTATGCAAAATTTCACTTTTTTATCAAGCATATTTATGGTAGTGCAAATAAGGTTGCAGATGCCTTGAGTAGGAGATGCTTGATCATGCAGGAATTCAAAATGTAAGCCTTAGGGTTTGAACACCTTAAGGAAATGTATGGTGAAGATGCAGATTTCAAAGAAACTTATGAAGCATGTGAAAATCCTTTGCTAAGGGACATTATCCCATGGATGGAATATTTGATTCAGGATGGACTACTTTTCAAAGGGAGAAAATTGTGCATACCAAAATGCTCAATGAGAGATAATATGCTAAAGGAAAAACATAGTGGAGGCCTAGCAGGACATTTTGGCCATGATTAAAAAAATTCACACAATTGAGTGGCTCATACTATTGGCCATGTATGAGATCTGAGGTAAAGAAGTTTGTAAACAAATGCATAATTTTCTAGTATGTCAAAGGGAGACAATAGAACACTAGTCTTTATCATCCATTTCATATTCTAGATAGGCCTTGGGATGCTATCAGCATGGATTTTGTGTTGGGATTACCACGAACCCAGAGGGGAAGTGATTCCATATTTTTGGTAGTTGATAGATTTTCAAAGTTGACAAACTTTATACCATGCCATAAGAAAAATGATGCTACACACATAGAAACATTTTTTTTCAAAGAAGTTGTAATACTACATGGATTTCCCCGAAGCATTGTCTCAAACAGAGACACAAAGTTTGTAGGACACGTTTGGAGATTTCTATGTAATAAATTGGGGACAAATTTTTCCTTCAGTTCAACATACCATCCTCAGGCAGATGGGAAAACTGAGGTGGTAAACAGAATTTTGGGGAATTTTTTGAGGAGATTAGTCACTGAGCATAACAATGAGTGGGATCAGATTCCACCACAAGCAGAGTTTGCATGGAATGATTCACCAAATCAGAGCACAGGAAGAAGTCCATTCTAGATAATGTATGGAATGCAACCAAGAGGGATATCAAAACTAAGAGATTTGGGACAGAGTGAGTTCAGAAGTGCAGAAGCAAAATATTTCGATGCAGAGATGCAGAAACTTCATGGTGAGATCAAGGATCGACTGCAAGATATCAACAAGAAGTATAAAATCAGGGCAGATAAGAAAAGAAGGGAGGTAAAATTTGAAGTTGGAGATCAGTTTTTATCTCATATGATGAAGGAAAGGTTCCCAAGGGGAACATATAAAAAATTGAAAATGAAAAATATAGGACTAGGAAAGATCCTTAGAAAGGTTGCATCAAATGCTTATGAGATAGAGTTGCCAGACAATGTGGGAATTTCACCCATTTTTAATGTTGCAAACATGTATCCTTACAGGGAATATGAAACAAGAGTATCAGATGATCATAAGGAGATCATATGGAAAAAACATATTATTGTAGCAAAGAAGCCACATATGGAGAAGATTATAGATCTGAAGATTGGCAAGAGGACCATAAGAAAGATTTATTTTGAATATCTGGTTAAGTGGAAAGGTCATCCAAAAGAGGATGCCAGTTGGGTAAGTGAAGAATAAATTTTGAATAAAGGAAAGACAATGCATCATCCAGGTCAATATCAGTGGCCACCCACATCTTCCACTTAGCTCAAAACAATTTTCTGACAATTTTGGCAATTTACTATTTTTAGCAGTTTTTAACTTCCGGGACCATTTTGAGGGCCTCAATGAAGATTTTTTGGGATCAATATTCTTAATGATATCCAAAGGCTCTGATTTATCACCCAAAATTAATATCCTCGTTGATACCTTTCCAACAAGCTATCATGCGCCCCAAACGAAGATTGTATGCCAAAGTTATGCCCCTGGGAAGTTGATACACCAAACTACCCAAAACAGGGTCCACAAAACTGTTGGATTTTCATCTTCCAGAGTTAGGGTTTTGGATTTTATTTATGATCAAAAGGAATTTGGAGCCTCATTGTAAAATAATATTCTTATGAATGAGAGTATCTGTCACATCTCTTCTCAGAGATAAGCTGCCACCATTCTAGTGAGACTTTCACTCTGTATTTTTACAGTCTTTATACATTTTCGCTCATTAATAGAAAATTGTGTATTACTGTACCTTTTTGTTTATGGTTTATTCTCTGATAAATTTATGTTATATTATTGGATATCCAAGATATCTCTGTACATTTATTTATTATATCTCTGCTCTCATTTCGTGTTGAAAATAATCCAGATCAGTGGTATCAGAGCAGGTTGCTCTTGATCGTTTTTCAGTGCATGTCCCCATCAAGGTCCGAGTATAGAAAGTTGGGTCTCAATCTTGTCTCTCTTGAAAAAAATCACTCTCGCATGCCCAAGAAAGCCTCCATGGTGGAAGAAAATAAAAACGACATAGCAGATGATTCTATTAATATGTTGCTTGAGCAAGCTCTCACGCAACAGAGGGACAAAATGATGGAGAATTTTTCCCACATCCTTCAACTCTTGTCGATAACAATAGACACATATTCATCATGCAACCACTTTGGAGGCACCTTTCATTCCAAGGTATAATTTAATTTTGATATTCCCATATTTGAAGGACAGATAGATGCATATGCCTTAAAAAAATGGTTAAATCTACTCGAAGGTTATTTCTTTGTTCATAATTTCTCCGATAGGGAAAATATCACCTTCACACTCCTTAAGGCTCTATGCCATGTCAAAAATTGGTGGGAAACTTACTGTGAGAAAATTTCCACAAAGGAGTCTGGAATATATGGGGTCGACCCAACTTGGGATTTTTTTGTGGATGTGGTAAAGGAATAGTATTATACTATTGGAAACTATGAGGACCAGTACATGCGATGGACCACACCATGGAAAGAGAGGGGCCAAGAAGTTATGGAGCTCACCAATACCTTCCATACCTTGCACACCAAGATAGGTATCAGATACTCCGAACAACATTTGGTTCTGAAATACCTTGGGGATCTACACAGGCACATCCAAACTGAAATGTATTTTCTGAACATCTCATCACTCAATGCTGCTTATCGATATGTTGTTAAAATTGAGCAAATATTTAAGCACTAGAAAAAACGGGAGTTTGGGTCTGCAAATCCGCAACAACCAAAGTATGATAAAGACGACCCTAACAAACAATCTCCCAAAAACCATTCCAAGCCATAGTAAAAGAAGGGTCACGAAAAGACGAAGAAGAACACCAAAAAATGGTGT
This sequence comes from Picea glauca, assembly GCA_000966675.3. NCBI lineage: Eukaryota > Viridiplantae > Streptophyta > Pinopsida > Pinales > Pinaceae > Picea > Picea glauca. The sequence goes on from JZKD02S1673301.1 coordinate 820,495, forward strand.
AATTTCCACTAAATCCCCTAGCACAACACCGATTATTGTCGCTCAAAACATTCATTGGTGGTCGAGATCAAAGACAAGGAATTGAACCCTGATTTAGAATCTCATTCAGAAAATATAGATAGAAGACAAATCATCGACGTAGACCCCAGAACTATTTTCGCGACTGCAACAATTCAACCAGAAGAACCCACAAATCCTAAAGAGAGGGAGCACCTTTTTCATTCACAGATTTGGGTGAAGGGGACCCCGCTGCATTTTATTGTTGATTGCGAAAGCCAGAAGAACCTCATCTTAGTAGAGGTCATCAAACAATTTGGATTGTCGACAACACCATACCCACAACCATACAACATCGGGTGGATTCACCAGGGATGAGATATTCATGTCAGCTAGTAGTGTCGATTGTCATATGGCATCCAAACCTTCAATAATGAGGTATTATCTAATGTTTCCCCACTTGATGTTTTTGATATTCTCTTGGGCCAGCCATATATGTGGAAGCACCATGTTATCTATGAGTCTTGACCCCGTAATATCATTTTTACTCTGGGGGTCATCTCTAAAGGATACCAAAGGTAGTTTATCTAGGTAGATATCTATGGCCACCCACCTTTTCCAACTAGCTCAAAACAATTTTCTGGCAATTTTGGTAATTTACTATTTTTAGCAGTTTTTAACTTCTGGGGCCATTTTGAGGGCATAAATGAAGGTTTTTTGGGATAAAGCTTATACATGATATCCAAATTCTCTAATTGAGCCCCCTAAATGAATATCCTCGACGATACCTTTTGAACGAGTTATCGTGCGCCCCAAACGGATATCGTATGCCAAAGTTACGCCCCCGGGAAGTTGATACACCTAACTACCCAAAACGGGGTCCACAAAATTGTTGGCTTTTCATATTTCGAGGTTAGGGTTTTGGATTTTCTTTATGATAAAAATGCCTTTGGAGCCTCATTGTAATATCATCTTCTTGCAAATGTGAGTAGCGGACACATCTCTTCTCAGAGATAAGCTACCACCATTCTAGCGAGTCTTTCACTCTGTATTTTTATAGTCTTTGTACATTTTCGCTCATTAATAGAAAATTATGTATTATTGTATCTCTATGTTTATGGTTTCATCTTTGATACATTTATGTTCTATTATTGTATATCTAATATATCTTTGCACATTGCTTTATTATATCTCCTCTCTCATTTCATGCTGAAAATAATCTAGATCAGTGGTATCAGAGCAGGCTACTCTTGATCGTTTTTTTCAGTGCATGTCCCCGACGAGTTCTGAGTATATCAGGTTGGGTCTCGATCTTTTCTCCCTTGAAGACAATCTCTCTCGCACGCCCAAGAAACCCTCCATGGCAGAAGAAAATAAAAATGACGGAGCAGACGATTCTATCAATTTGTTGCTTGAGGAAGCTCTCACGTGACAGAGGGACGAAATGATGGAGAATTTTTCCCACATCCTTCAACGTCTGTCGATAGCAACATAAACATATTCACCAAACAACCACTTTGGAAGCACCTCTCCTTTCAAGGTACAGGTTAATTTTGATATTCCCATATTTGAAGGTTAGATAGATGCGGATGCCCTACACAAATGGTTAAATCTGTTAGAAGTTTATTTCTTTGTTCATAATTTTTTTGACAAGGAAAATATCACCTTCGCACTCCTTAAAGCTCTCCCCCATGTCAAACATTGGTGGGAAACTTACTAGGAGAAAACTTCCACAAAGGAGTGTGGAATATATGGGGCCGAGCCCACTTGGGGATTTTTTGTGGATGCAGTAAAGGAACAATATTACCATGTTGGAAGCTATGAGGACCAATACATGAGATGGACCACACTGTGTCAAAGAGGGGCCAAGCAGTTTTGGAGTTCACCAATACCTTTCATACCTTGTGCACCAAGCTAGGTATCAAATACTTTGAATGACATTTGGTTCTAAAATACCATGGGGCTCTACACAGATACATCCAAACTAAAATGGATTTTCTGGACATCTCATCACTCGGTGTTGCTTATCGATATGTTGTTAAAATTGAGAAGAAATTTAAGTAATAGAACAAACGAGAGTTTGGGTCTGCAAATCTGTAACAACTAAAGTATGATAAAGACGGCCCTAAAAAACAGTCTCTCGAAAACTAGTCCAAGCCATAGGAAAAGAATGGTCACAGGAAGAAAAAGGACACCAGAAAATGGTGCGATTTCCAAAAAATCCCTTGGCCCAACACCGAGGAATGTCGCTCAAAATAGTCATTGGTGTCTGAGATCAAAGACAATGAGCCGAACCCTGATTTAGAATCTAATTCTGAAAATACTGGTAAAAGATAGTTCATCAATGCAGACCCCACTGTTATTGCCGTGACCGCAACTTCAACCAGAAGCACCAAAATATGTTGAAGAGGGGGAGCACCTTTTTCATTCACAGATGTGGGTGAAGGGGACCCCACTGCATTTTATTGTTGATAGCGGAAGCCACAAGAACCTCATCTCCACAGAGGTCGTCAAATAGTTGGGATTGTTGACAACACCACACCCACAACCATAACACATCGAGTGGCTTTGTCAGGGACAATATCTCTATGTTAGCCAACAATGTCGATTGTCATACGACATCCATCCCTTCAAGGATGAGGTATTATGTGATATTTCCCCACTGGATGTTTGTGATGTTCTCTTGGGCCAACCATATATGTGGAAGTACCATGTTGTTTATGAGTCTCGACCGCGCAATGCCATTGTTTATATGGGGGGTCATCTCTATAGAATACCAAATATAGTTCTGACTATTGTTCCACCTAAATAGTGTCACAAGGTAGTATATCATACTACAAAATTCATCTTCTTCACAATATGTTCAAAAGGTGAACAAAAGGATACTTCAACCACTACATCCTCGGCCCAAGCACCTTCTATCCAACAAAAGCAGGTCGACAAGATTGCAACAAAGTGTAAATATTCCTTCTACACACAAGCATCTCATGTAGACAGACTAGCTAAAAAGTTCCAACCCTTCTAGCCAGATGTTCATGACAACGTTCAACAAGCTAAGCAGTGCAACTTCTCCAACAAGGCAAGCAACTCATCAAGATGCATATTTAGCAAATGATTTTCCCTCTCCCCCGGGCACTCAACGCAATGGATACCATTTCTTACTAAGGAGCGAGTATTGATCCATGTGGATATCAGTGGCCACCCACCTTTTCCAATTGGCTCAAAATAGTTTTCTGACAATTTTGGTAATTTACTATTTTTAATAGTTCGGGGCCATTTTGAGGGCCTAAATGAAGGTTTTTGGGGATCAAGATTCTCAATGATGGTCAAATCCTCTGATTGATCCCCCTAAATGAATCTCCTCTATGATACCTTTCCAACGAGATATTGTGTGCCCCAAATGGAGATTGTATGCCAAAGTTACGCCCCCGAGAAGTTGATACACCAAACTACCCAAAATGGGGTCCACAAAATTGTTGGCTTTTCATCTTCCGAGGTTGGGATTTTGGATTTTATTTATGAAAAAAAGGCCTTTGGAGCCTCATTGTAAGATCATATTCTTGTGAATGCGAGTAGTGGACACATCTCTTCTCAGAGATAAGTTTCCACCATTCTAGCGAGTCTTTCACTCTATATTTTTACAGTCTTTGTACATTTTTGCTCATTAATAGAAAATTGTGTATTATTATATCTCTGTGTTTATGGTTGCATCTCTGATACATTTATGTTATATTATTGGATATCCGAGATATCTCTGTACATTTATTTATTATATCTCCTCTTTCATTTCGTGTCGAAAATAATCCAGATCAGTGGCATCCAAGCAGGATGCTCTTGATCTTTTTTTCAATACATATCCCCAACGAGGTCTAAGTATAGCAAGTTGGGTCTCAATATTTTCTATCTTGAATACAATCGCTCTCGCATTCCCAAGAAACCATCCATGGAAAAAGAAAATAAAAATGACAAAGCAGACGATTTTATCAATATGTTGCTTGAGCAAGCTCTCAGGCGACAGAGGGACAAAATGATGAAGACTTTTTCCCACATCCTTCAACGCATGTCGATAGAAACATGTGCATATTCATCAAACATCCACTTTGGAAGAACCTCTCCTTTCAAGGTACAGGTTAATTTTGATATTCCCATATTTGAAGATCAGATTGATGCAGATGCCCTAGACAAATGTTTAAATTTGTTAGAAGGTTATTTCTTTGTTCATAATTTTTTTAACAGGGAAAAGATCACCTTCGCACTCCTTAAATCTCTCCCCCATGTCAAATATTGGTGGGTAACTTACCGGGAGAAAATTTAAACAGAGGATTCTGGAATTTATGGAGTTGAGCCCACTTGGGATTTTTTTGTGGATGCGGTAAGGAACAATATTACCCTGTTAGCAACTATGAGGACCAGTACATGAGATGGACCACATTGTGGAAAGAGAGGGGCCAAGCAGTTCCAAAGTTCATCAATACCTTCCACACCTTGTGCACCAAGCTAGGTATCAAAGACTCCGAACAAAATTTGGTTCTGAAATACCGTGGGGCTCTACACAGATACATCCAAACTGAAATGGATTTTCTAGACATATCTTCACTCAGTGTTGTTTATCGATATGTTGTTAAAATCAAGAAGAAATTTAAGCACCAGAACAAACGGGAGTTTGTTTCTGAAAATATGCAACAACCAAAGTATGATAAAGATGACCCTAACAAACAGTCTCCCAAAAACCAGTCCAAGCCACAGGAAAAGAAGGGTCACAGGAAGACAAAGAAGGACACCATAAAATGGTGTGATTTCCACAAAATCCCCTGGAACAACACCGAGTAATGTCGCTCAAAATAGTCATTGGTGGTCGATATCAAAGACAAGGAGATGAAACCTGATTCAGAATATGATTCTAAAAATCCTGGTAAAAGACAGATCATCAACACACACCCCACTAATATTGTCATGACCACAACAATTCAATAAGAAGAATGAACAGATCTCGAAGAGGGGGAGCTCATTTTTCATTCATGGATGTGGGTGAAGGGGACCTCGCTGCATGTTATTATTCATAGCGAAAGCTAGAAGAACCTCATTTCAGCAGAGGTCGTCAAACAGTTGGGATTGTCAACAACACCACACCTGCAACCATACAACATTAGGTGGCTTCCCCAGGGATGAGATCTCTATGTCATCCAATAGTGTCAATTGTCTTACAGAATCCATCCCTTAAAGGATGAGGTATTATGTGATGTTTCCCCACTGGATGTCGATGATGTTCTCTTGGGGAAACCATATATGTGGAAGTGCCATGTTGTTTATGAGTCTCAACCCCGCAGTGTCATTGTTTCTCTGGGGGTCATCTCTACTGAATACCAGAGGTAGTTTCGAATACGGTTCCACCTAAACAGTTTCGCAAGGTAGCATCTCATAATACAAAATTCATCTTCTTCACAATCTATTAAAAAATTGAACAGAAGGTATTGTAACCACTGCAGCCTCAGCCCAAGCACCTTCTATCCAATAGAAGCAGGTCAACAAGATTGCAGAAAAGTGTAAATATTCCTTCTGCACACAGGAATCTCATGTAGCCAGAATAGTTAAAAATTTCCAACCCTTCCATTCACATGTTCATGACAACCTTCAACAAGCTAAGCATCGCAAATTCTGAAACTAGGCAAGCAGCTCATCAAGATGCAGATTCAGTAAACGCTTGTCCCCCTTCCCCGGGAACTCAATGCAATGGAGACCATTTTTTCCTAAGGAGGGATGATTTATCCAGGTGGATATCGGTGGCCACCCACTTTTTCCAACTGGCTCAAAATAGTTTTCTAAAAATTTTAGTAATTTACTATTTTTAGCAGTTTTTAACTTCTGGGGCCATTTTGAGGGCCTAAATGAAGGTTTTTTGGGATAAATATTGTTAATCATATCCAAAGTCTCTGACTGATATCCCTAAATGAATCTTCTTGACGATACCTTTCCAATGATCTATCGTGCGCCCCAAACGAAGATCGTATGCCAAAGTTACGCCCTCGGGAAGTTGATACACCAAACTACCCAAAACGGGGTCCACAAAACTATTGGCTTTTCATCTTTTGGGGTTAGGGTTTTGGATTTTCTTTGTGATAAAAATGCCTTTGGAGCCTCATTGTAAGATCATCTTCTTGTGAATGCGAGTAGGGAACACATCTCTTCTCAGAGATAAGCATCCACCATTCTAGCGAGCTTTCACTCTGTATTTTTACAATCTTTGTACATTTTCGCTCATTAATAGAAAATTGTGTATTATTGTATATTTTTGTTTATGGTTGCATCTCTGATACATTTCTATTATATTATTCAATATCTGAGATATCTCTGTACATTTATTTATTAAATCTTCTCTCTCATTTTGTGCCGAAAATAATCTGGATCAGTGGTATCAGAGCAGGCTACTCTTGATTGTTTTTCAGTGCATGTCCCCGATGAGGTCCGAGTATAGAAATTTGGGTCTCGAGCTTGTCTCTCTTGAATATAATCTCTCTCTCATGCCCAGGAAACCCTCCATGGTGGAAGAAAATAAAAATGACAGAGAAGATGACTCTATCAATCTGTTTCTTGAGCAATCTCTCACGTGACAGAGGGACGAAATGATGGAGAATTTTTCCCACATCCTTCAACGCCTGTCGATAGAAACAGGAATATCTTCACCAAACATCCACTTTGGAAGCACCTATCCCTTCAAGGTACAAGTTAATTTTAATATTTCTGTATTTGAAGGTCATATAGATGTGGATTCCCTACATAAATGGTTAAATATGTTAGAAGGTTATTTCTCTGTTCATAATTTTTCTGACAAGGAAAAGATCACCTTCACAATCTTTAAAGATCTCCCCATGTCAAACATTGGTGGGAAACTTACTGGGAGAAAATTTCCACAGAGGAGTGTGGAATATATGGGGTCGAGCCCACTTGGGATTTTTTTGTGGATGCGGTAAAGGAACAATATTACCATGTTGGCAGCTATGAGAATCCGTACATGAGATGGACCACACTACGGAAAAAGAGGGGCCAAGTAGTTATGGAGTTCACTAATCCCTTTCATACCTTGTGCATCAAGTTGGGTATCAAATACTCCGAATGAAATTTGGTTCTGAAATACTGTGGGGCTCTACACATATACATCCAAACTGAAATGGATTTTTTGGAAATCTCATCACTCGGTGTTGCTTATCGATATGTTGTTAAAATCGAGCAGAAATTTAAGCAACAGAACAAACAGGAGTTTCGGTCTGCAAATATGCAACAACCACAATATGATAAATATGACCCTAACAAACAATGTCTCAAAAACCATTCCAAGCCATAGGAAAAGAAGGGTCACAGGAAGACAAAGAAGGACACCAGAAAAAGGTGTTATTTCCAAAAACTCCCTTGGCACAACACCGAGGAATGTTGCTCAAAACAGTCATTGGTGTCTAAGATCAAAGACAAGGATCCAAACCTTGATTCAGAATCTGATTCTAAAAAATACTAGTAAAAGATGGATCATCGATGCAAACCTCGATGTTATTATCACGACCACAACAATTCAACAAGAGGAACCAACAAATCCTGAAGAGGGGGAGCCCCTTTTTCATTCATATATGTGGGTGAAGGAGACCCCACTGCATCGTATTGTTGATAGAGGAAGCCAAAATAACCTCATCTCAGCAGAGGTCATCAAACAGTTGGGATTTTCGAAAACACCATAACCACAGCCATACAACACCAGGTAGCTTCATGAGGGACGAGATCTTTATGTCAGCCAACAATGTTGATTGTCATACGGCATCCATCCCTTCAAGGATGAGGTATTATGTGATGTTTCCCCAGTGGATGTCTGTGATGTTCTCTTGGGCCAACCATATATGTGGAATCGCCATGTTGTTTATTAGTCTCAACCCCGCAGTGCCATTGTTTTTCTGGGGGGTCATCTCTACAAAATACAAAGGTATTTTCGACTATCGTTCCAACTAAATAGTTTCACAAGGTAGTATCTCATACTACAAAATTCATCTTCTTCACAATCTATTCAAACGGTGAACAGAAGGATACTGCAACCACTACAACCTCGGCCCAAGCACCTTCTATTCAACAGAAGAAGGTCGATAAGATTGCAACAAAGTGTAAATATTCCTTTTGCACACAGGAATATCATGTAGCCAGACTAGTTAAAAAATTCCAACCCTTCCAGACACTTGTTCGTGACAACCTTCAACAAGATAAGAAGCGCAAATTCTCCAACAAGGCAAGCAGCTCATCAAGATGCAGATTCAACAAATGTTTTTCCCTCTCCCTCGGGCACTCAATGAAATGGATACCATTACTTCCCAAGGAGGGAGGATTGATCCAAGTGGATATAGGAGGCCACCCACCTTTTCCAACTAGCTCAAAATAGTTTTCTAGCAATTTTGGTAATTTAGTATTTTTAGCGGTTTTTAACTTTCAGGGCCATTTTGAGGGCCTAAATGAAGGTTTTTTGGGATCAATATTCTCAATGATAGCCAAATTCTTTGACTTATCACCCTAAATTAATATCCTCAAAGATACCTTTCCAACGAGATATCGTTCACCCCAAACGGAGATTGTATGCCAAAGTTACGCCCCCGAGAAGTTGATACACCAAACTACCCAAAACGGGGTCCACAAAACTGTTGGATTTTCATCTTCCAAGGTTAGGGTTTTGGATTTTATTTATGATAAAAATGCCTTTGGAGCCTCATTATAATATTATCTTCTTGTGAATGAAATTAGTGGACACATCTCTTCTCATAGATAAGTTGCCACCATTCTAGCGAGTCTTTACCTTTATATTTTTACAGTCTTTGTACATTTTCGCTCGTTAATAGAAAATTGTATTACATCTTTGTGTTTATGGTTGCATATTTGATACATTTTTGTTATATTATTGGATATCTGAGATATCTCTGTACATTGATGCATTATATCTTTGCTCTCATTTCATGTCGAAAATAATCCAGATCAGTGGTATCAGAGCAGGCTGCTCTTGATCATTTTTTTCAGTGCATGTCCTCGACGAGGTCCGAGTATAGCAATTTGAGTCTCAATCTTGTCTCTCTTGAATAAAATCACTCTCACATGCCCAAGAAACCCTCCATGGAAAAATAAAATAAAAATGACAGAGCAGTTGATTATATCAATCTGTTGCTTGAGCAAGCTCTCACGTGACAGAGGGACGAAATGATGGATATTTTTTCTCACATCCTTCAACGTCTTTCGATAGAAATAAGCACATATTCATCAAACAAACACTTTGGAATCACCTCTCCTTTCAAGGTACATGTTAATTTTGATATTCCCATATTTGAGGGTCAGATTGATGCGGATGGCCTAGACAAATGGTTAAATCTGTTAGAAGGTTATTTGTCTATTCATAATTTTTCCTACAGGAAAAAGATAACATTCGCACTCCTTAAAGCTCTCCCCCATGTCAAATATTGGTGGGTAACTTACTGGGAGAAAATTTCCACAGAGGATTCTGAAATATATGGGGTTGATCCCACTTGGGATTTTTTTGTGGATGGGGTAAAGGAATAGTATTACCCTGTTGGAAACTATGAGGACTAGTACATGAGATGGACCACATTGTGGCAAGAGAGGGGCCAAGAAGTTCTGGATTTCACCAATACCTTCCATAACTTATGCACCAAGCTGGGTATCAAAGAATATGAATGACATTTGGTTATGAAATACCATGGGGCTCTACACAGATACATCCAAACTAAAATGGATTTTCTATACATCTCATCACTCAGTGTTGCTTATCGATATGTTGTTAAAATTGAGCAGAAATTTAAGCACCAGAACAAAGGGGAGTTTGGGTCTGCAAATCTGCAACAACCAAAGTATGATAAAGACGAACCTAACAAACAGTCTCCTGAAAACCATTCCAAGCCACATGAAAAGAAGGGTCACGGGAAGATAAAGAAGGACACCGGAAAATGGTGCAATTTCCACAAAATCCCCTGGCACAACACCAAGGAATGTCGCTCAAAATAGTCATTGGTGGCTAATATCAAATACAAGGAGCCGAACCCTGATTCAAAATTTGATTCTAAAAATATTGGTAAAAGACAAATCATCGACGCAAGCCCCACTAATATTGTCGTGTTTCCGTAGCAATTCAATAAGAAGAACAAACAAATCTTGAAGAGGGGGAGCTCCTTTTTCATTCATAGATGTGGGTGAAGGGGACCCCGCTGCATTTTATTGTTGATAGTGGAAGCTAGAAGAACCTCATCTCAACAGATGTCATCAAATAGTTGGGATTGTAGACAACACCACACCCGCAACCATAAAACATTGGGTGGCTTCGCCAAGGATGAGATCTTTGTGTCAACCAACAATGTCGATTGTCATATGGCATCCATCCCTTCAAGAATGAGGTATTATGTGATTTTTCCCCACTGGATGTCTATGATGTTATCTTTTTCCAACCATATATGTGGAAGTGCCATGTTGTTTATGAGTCTCAACCCTACAGTGTCATTGTTTCTTTGGGGGGTCATCTCTACATAATACCAGAGTTAGTTTTGACTATTGCTCCACCTAAACAGTTTCACAAGGTAATATCTCATACTACAAAATTCATCTTCTTCGCAATCTATTCAAAAGTTGAACAGAAGGTATTGTAACCACTACAGCCTCAGCCCAAGCACCTTCTATCCAACAGAAGCAGGTCGATAAGATTGCAACAAAGTGTAAATATTCCTTCTTCACATAGGCATATCATGTATCCAGACTAGTTAAAAAGGTCCAACCCTTCCATCCACATGTTCATGACAACCTTCAACAAGCTAAGCAGCGCAACTTCTAAAACAAGGCAATCAACTCATCAGGATGAAGATTCAACAAACGCATTTCCCCCTCCCCCGAGCACTCAACGCAATGTATACCATTCTTCCTAAAGAGGGAGAATTTATCTAGGTGGATATCAGTGGCCACCCACCTTTTCCAACTAGCTCAAAATAGTTTTCATACAATCTTGGTAATTTACTATTTTTAGTAATTTTTAACTTCTGGGGCCATTTTGAGGGCCTAAATGAAGGTTTTTTGGGATATAACTTCTCAAACATAGTCAAAGGCTCTAATTGTGCCCCCTTAAATTAATCTCCTCAATGATACCTTTCCAACGAGCTATCGTTCTCCCCAAACGGAGATCGTATGCCAAAGTTATGCCCTCGAGAAGTTGATACACCAAACCACCCAAAATGAGGTCCACAAAACTGTTGGCTTTTCATCCTCTAGTGTTAGGGTTTTGGATTTTCTTTATGATAAAAATGCCTTTGGAGCCTCATTGTAATATCATATTCTTGTGAATGTGAGTAGCAGGCACATCTCTTCTCAGAGATACGTTGCCACCATTCTAGCGAGTCTTGCACTCTGTATTTTTACAATCTTTGTACATTTTCCCTCATTAATAGAAAATTGTGTATTACTCTATCTTTGTGTTTATGGTTGCATCTCTGATACATTTATTTTATATTATTGGATATCCAATACATCTCTATACATTTCTTTATTATATCTCCACTCTCATTTCGTGCCGAAAATAATCAGGATCAGTGGTATCAGAGCAGGATGCTATTGATCATTTTTTTCAGTGCATGTCCCCGACAAGGTCCGAGTATAGCAAGTTGGGTCTTGAGCTTGTTTCTCTTGAATACAATCTCTCTCGCACGCCCAAGAAACCTTCCATGGTGGAAGAAAAGAAAAATGACAAAGAAAATGATTCTATTAATATGTTTCTTGAGCAAGTTCTCACATGACAGAGGGATGAAATGATGGAGAATTTTCCGACATCCTTCAATGCCTGCCGATAGCAACAGGAACATCTTCATCAAACAACCACTTTGGAAGCACCTCTACTTTCAAGATACAAGTTGATTTTTATATTCTCTTATTTGAAGGTTATATAGATGCGGATGCCCTACACAAATGATTAAATCTGTTAGAAGGTTATTTCTCTGTTCATAATTTTTCCGATAGGGAAAAGATCACCTTCGCACTCCTTAAAGATCTCCTCCATGTCAAATATTGGTGGGAAAATTACTGGAAGAAAATTTCCATAGAGGAGTCTATAATATATGGGGTCGAGCCCACTTGGGGTTTGTTTGTGGATGTGATAAAGGAATAGTATTACCCTATTGGCAACTATGAGGACCAGTACATGAGATGGACCACATTGCGGCAAGAGAGGGGCCAAGGAGTTCCAGAGTTCACTAATAACTTCCATACCTTGCGCACCAAGCTGGGTATTAAAGACTCCGAAAAACATTTGTTTCTGAAATACCATGGAGCTATACACTGATACATCCAAACTGAAATGGATTTTCTGGACATCTCATCACTCGGTGCTACTTATCGATATGTTGTTAAAATCAAGAAAAAAATTAAGCACTAGAAAAAACAGGAGTTTGGGTCTGGAAATATGCAACAACCAAAGTATGATAAAGACGGCCCTAACAAACAATCTCTCGAAAACCAGTCTAAGCCACAGGAAAAGAAGGGTCACGAGAAGACAAAGAAGGACACCGGAAAATGGTGCGATTTCCACAAAAAACCCTGGCACAACATCGAGGAATGTCTCTGAAAACAATTATTGGTGGCCGAGATCAAAGACTAGGAGTCGAACCCTGATTCTAAATCTAATTATGAAAATAATGGTATAAGACAGATCATCGAAATAGATCCCACTGCTATTATCGCGACCATAGCAATTCAACCAGAAGAACCAACAGATCCTGAAGAGGGGGAGCACCTTTTTCATTCACATATATGGGTGAAGGGGACCCCAGTGCATTTTATTGTTGATAGTGGAATCCAGAAGAACCTCATCTCAGCAGAGGTCGTCAAACAGTTGGGATTGTCGAAAAAACCACACCCGCAACCATACAACATCGAGTGGCTTTTCCAGGGATGAGATCTTCGTGTCAGCCAACAATGTCGATTGTCATACAACATCCATCCCTTTTAGGATGAGGTATTATGTGATGTTTCCCCACTGGATGTATGTGATGTTATCTTGGGCCAACCATATATGTGGAATCGCCATGTTGTTTATTAGTCTCAACCCCACAGTGACATTGTTTCTATGGGGGGTTATATCTACAGAGTACCAAAGGTATTTCCAACTATTGTTCCACATAAATAGTGTCACAATATAGTATATCATACTACAAAATTCAGCTTCTTCACAATCTATTCAAAAGGTGAACAGAAGGATACTGCAACCACTACAGCCTCGACCCAAGCACCTTCTATCCAACAGAAGTAGGTCGACATGATTGCAACAAAGTGTAAATATTCCTTATGCACACATGCATCTCATGTAGCCATATTGGTTAAAAGGGTCCAACCCTTCCAGACACATTTCTATGACAACCTTAAACAAGCTAAGCAACGCAACTTCTCCAACAAGGTAAGCAGCTCATCAAGATCCAAATTCAACAAATGTTTTTCCCTCTCCCCTGGGCACTCAATGCAATGGATACCATTTCATCCCATGGAGGTAGGATTTATCCAAGTGGATATCGGTGCCCACCCACCTTTTTCAACTAGCTCAAAACAATTTTCTGGCAATTTTGGTAATTTACTATTTTTAATAGTTTTTAACTTCTGGGGCCATTTTGAGGGCCTAAATGAAGCCTTTTTTGGATATAGCTTCTCAATGATACCCAATTGCTCTAATTGACCCCCCTAAATGAACTCCTCGATGATACCTTTCCAATGATCTATTGTGCACCCCAAATGAAGATCGTATGCCAAAGTTACGGCCCCAGGAAAATGATACACCAAACTACCCAAATTGATGTCCACAAAACTATTAGTTTTCATCTTCCGAGGTTAGGATTTTGGATTTTATTTATGAAAAAATTGTCTTTGGAGAATCATTGTAATATCATCTTCTTGTGAATGCAAGTAGCAGACACATCTCTTCTCATAGATAAGTTGTCACCATTCTAGCGAGTCTTTCACTCTGTATTTTTACAGTCTTTGTACATTTTCGCTCATTAATAGAAAGTTTTTTATTATTGTATCTCTGTGTTTATGGTTGAATCTATGATACATTTATGTTATATTATTGGATATATGAGATATCTCTTTACATTGCTTTATTATATCACTGCTCTCATTTTGTGCCGAAAATAATCTGGATCAGTGGTATCAGAGCAGGCTACTCTTGATCATTTTTTTCAGTGCATGTCCCCGACGAGGTCCAAGTATAGAAAGTTGTCTCTCGAGCTTGTCTCTCTTTAAGATAATCACTCTCGCATGCCCAAGAAACCCTCCATGGAAAAATAAAATAAAAAAGACGTAGCAGACGATTCTATCAATCTGTTACTTGAGCAAGCTCTCACGTGATATAGGGACGAAATGATGGAGAATGTTTCTCACGTCCTTCAACTCCTGTCGATAACAACACGCGCATATTCATCAAACAACCACTTTGGAAGCACCTCTCCTTTCAAGGTACAAGTTAATTTTTATATTCCCATTTTTGAAGGTTAGATAGATGCGAATGCCCTAGACAAATGGTTAAATTTGTTAGAAAGTTATTTCTTTACTCATAATTTTTTCGATAGGGAAAATATCACCTTCGCACTCCTTAAATATCTTCCCCATGTCAAACATTGGTGGGAAACTTACTGGGAGCAAAGATCCACAGAGGAGTCTGGAATATATGGAGCCGAACCCACTTTTGATTTTTTTTTTGGATGCAGTAAAGGAACAATATTACCCTGTTGGCAACTATGAGGACCAAAACATGAGATAGACCAGACTGCGGCAAGAGAGGGACCAGGTAGTTCTAGAGTTCACCAATACCTTCCATACCTTGCGTGCCAAGGTCGGTATCAAATACTTCGAACGACATTTAGTTCTGAAATACCGTGGGGCTCTACAAAGATACATCCAAACTGAAATGGGTTTTCTGGACTTCTCATCACTTGGTGTTGTTTATTGATATGTTGTTAAAATTGAGTAGAAATTTAAGCACCAGAACAAATGGGAGTTTGGGTCTACAAATTTGCAACAACCAAAGTATGATAAAGACGACCCTAACAAACAATCTCTCGAAAACCCGTCCAAGCCACAAGAAAATAAGGGTCATGGGAATACAAAGAAGGACACCGAAAAATGGTATGATTTCCACAAAATTCCCAGGCACAACACCGAGGAATGTCTCTCAAAACAGTCATTGGTGGCCGAGATCAAAGACAAGGAGCCGAAAACTGATTCAGAATTTGATTCTAAAAATACTGGTAAAAGACTGATCATCGATGCAGACCCCACTATTATTGTCGCAACCATGACCACAGTAATTCAACCAGAAGAACCAACAAATCCTGAAGAGGGGGAGTTCCTTTTTCATTCACATATTTGGGTGAAGGAGACCCCACTGCATTTTATTGTTGATAGCATAATCCAGAAGAACATCATCTTAGTAGAGGTCGTCAAATAGTTGGGATTTTCGAAAACACCACACCCCCAACCATACAACATCGGGCGACTTCGCTAGAGACACGATCTCTGTGTCAACCAATAGTGTTGATCGTCATACGACATCCATCCCTTCAAGGATGAGGTATTATGTGATGTTTCCCCACTGGATGTTTGTGAATGTTCTCTTGGGCCAACCATATATGTGGAAGTGCCATGTTGTTTATGAGTCTTGACCCTGTAGTGCCATTGTTTCTCTGGGGAGTCATCTCTACAAAATACTAGAGGTAGTTCCAACTATTGTTCCACCTAAACAGTGCCACAAGGTAGTATCTCATACTACAAAATTAAGCTTCTCCGCAATCTATTCAAAAGGTTAACAAAAGGATATTGCAACCACTACAACCTTGACCCAAGCACCTCCTATCCAACAGAAGTAGGTCGAAAAGATTGCAGAAAAGTGTAAATATTCCTTCTTCACACAAGCATCTCATGTATCTAGACTAGTTAAAAAGGTCCAACCCTTCTAGCCACATGTTCGTGACAACCTTCAACAAACTAAGGAGCGCAACTCCTCCAACAAGGCAAGCAACTCATCAAGATGTAGATTTAGAAAATGTGTTTCCCTCTCCCATGGGAACTCAAAAAAAAGGAGACCATTTATTCCTAAGGAGGGAGGATTGATCCAGGTGGATATCGGTGGCCACCCACTTTTTCCAACTGGCTCAAAACAGTTTTCTGGCAATTTTGGTAATTTACTATTTTTAGCAATTTTTAACTTACGGTGCCATTTTGAGGGCCTAAATGAATGTTTTTTTGGATCGATATTTTAAATGATAACCAAAGGCTCTTATTTATCCCCCTAAATGAATATCCTCGACGATACCTCTCCAACGAGCTATCGTCTTCCCTAAACGGAGATCGTATGCCAAAGTTACGCCCCCAGGAAGTTGGTACACCAAACTACCCAAAATGGGGTCCACAAAAATGTTGACTTTTCATCTTCCGAGGTTAGGGTTTTGTATTTTATTTATGATAAAAATGCCTTTGGAGCCTCATTGTAAGATCATCTTTTTGCGAATGCGATTAATGGACACATCTCTTCTCAGAGATAAGTTGGCACCATGGTTCGGAACCGAGAAACTAAGTCTCTTCTAGTTGGGCCTCCACCACTTCAATCCTCCACCAAAGGCAAGCTAATATAAGAGAGAAAATGAGGTTCTCAATCAAGTAGGGAAGATATTGGGGGCTGAACAATGTGTTAATAATTAAAAGGATAAAGGGATGCAAACTCAATATGAAGTGAATAATTTCTCCAGAGTAACTTTGCTCTCAAAGTTGAATTCTTCTCCTCTTTTATATAACTTGGATATGGCCTATTTATAGCCTTCAATTGGAACTGAAGGGCCGAGTCGAAACATTTCCAGTATATGGAAGGTCAAGGATCATGGATCTCTTGACATGACATGGAAACTCGACACTATTTTTTAATTTTGGTCACAAAAATCGATGTATGCAGGTTGTAGTGGTGCAACCTGTGTATACACATGTTGTATAGTAGTTAGGGTGTGTATATGTGGAAAAATATTGTTTTTAGCTCTGGGATTTTCAAAAAGGGACTTCAAGTCTGCATAGGGAAATGGAAAAAGGCCTTCTAAGAAAATTTGCATTAGGTGAGACAAATCTCTCTATAACAACAATTAGATATGACAGATGTTAAATTAAAGGGAGATCTTAAGGATGTCTTAATTAGGCTTTCATCTGATCCTGGGGTGCATCAAACAATATATATTGTCATTTTTTATATACAAGAGAGTTATGGTTTTCTATTAAGAAAGGATTGGTTGGCCAAACTTCAAGGCTACTTTTCTATCAATTGGTCTCACATGTGGTTGTTGTATAAGGGTAAGGTGAATCAAATTCAAGTAATTAGTGAGGCCCACATGAAGCACACGGTGATAGAATTGGAAGGTAAGAACGAACCTATAAGTTTCACACATCCTGTCTTGGGAAATTATTTCTTTGAGACTTATTATGGTTGTTATGAGGCGTAGACATCTAAAATAAATTCTTGTTTACAAGTTAAGATCCTCCCACAGACTCACAATAGATTTTTTACTATATTAACTAACCTATGATTTAGTTCAATTAATAAAACAAAAATTTCTAACATGTAGACTATGTTCTTTGATGGCTCTAAGACACAAGATGGAGTCGGAGCAGGATGAGTCCTAATCGATCCTGGGAATGGTAAAATGGTCATATCATGCCACCTGGAGTTTGAATGCACCAACAACACTATGGAGTATAAATCTCTAGTTCAAGGCCTAAAAAGGGTGATCGATCTCAAGGTGAAATATCTTAGGTGTTCGGTGATTATGAAATAATCGTTCGCCGAGTAAGAAATATTATACATTGCATGTCCCTACATCTAAAGGCATATCTATGGAGTTTTATTTATTATTTTGATGCATTTAACATTACTTTTATACATTGTGATCAAAATGTAGATATCTTGGCCAACGCGACATCTAGATTCATTCCCCCTGATGATGGTTTTTTGGTTGAAATGATTTGCAGGCTCTCCATACCTAACAACACCATAAATTGGAGATTTTCAGATGATGACAATCAAATTATCAATTTTCTCACTAGTTTAGACACTTTTCAAGATGCAGTGATTGATGATGAAGTGCATCAACAATAATTACAAACTTATCAGGATGAACCAATCAAAGGAAAGACAAACCGTGTCCCGAAGAATGTTTTGACTCTTGATAAGTTATTCTCCTTGAAAACTAAGCTCAGGAGGCCTACCAACCCAACTACTCATTTCGACTATGATGCATTTTTTGGTCAATCTTGGAACATCTTAACAACCCAAATATGTAAATTTGGGCACATGTTGTTTAGAAACAGAAAAAAACACACATTCACGGAAATGTTTAAGAAGTATCAAGATGTTTTTCTTGGACATATGACAATCTGAAAATGTATGATACCCGAATAATATGGCATGTGATCCCTATTAAAGAGAGTATAAATTCATTCTAGCATAATCTTAGAAAGATGCATCCAACTCTTGAGCCTCTTATAGAAAAACAATTAAAGAAGTTGTTAGATTCTTGAATCATTTTCAGGGTTAGACATTTGACTTGGGTCTCTCACATGGTTCTCGTAAGGAAGAAGTCAATAGAAATCAGAATTTTCATAGATTTTCGATGTCTAAACTGTGCTTCCGACAAACACAACTACCGCATTCCCCCAATGGAGAAAATCCTGCAGCTTGTCTTCGGATCTAAAGTGTTTTCTCTATTAGACGGGTTTTCGGGATACAATCAGGTTCTGCTACGAGAACCTGGTCGATTGAAGACCATGTTCTAGACCAAGTGGAGGACATATGCTTACAGAAGAATTCCCTTCGGTTTGATGAATACAGACACTACTTTTCAAAGGGAAATGGATATCACTTTTAAAGGACTAATCGGTCAGAGTGCGGTGGTCTACCTTGATGATGTTATTGTATACTCAAAGAAGAGGGAATACCATCCCAAGCATCTGAAGCAGATATTTGAAAGATGTAGAAAATATGGGATTTCTTTGAATCCTAAGAAAATTGTGTTTGTTGTTTCAGAAGGCATTCTACTAGGACATGTTATCTTGAAAGATGAGATTTTGGTGGACCCAGAAAGGACAAAATCCATTCTACAAATTCCTCCACCTCATAGAGAGAAATAAATGCATCATTCTTTAGAGGAATCAATATTATGGGAAGATTTGTTCCATATTTTGTTGATATTGTTAAGCCACTTCAAAGGATGATCAAGAAATATATTCAATTTAAATGGACACCATTGGAGAAGGAAACTTTCAATAATATAAAATTTTCCATGGTTGTTGTTCCATCTCTATGGAGTCCATATTTTAACAAGGATTTATTACCATGTACATTTGCATCTGATCACTCCCTCACAACAATGATCACACAGAAAGATGAGAAAGGAGATGAATATCATGTTGCACTCATGGGCAATGGATTACAAGGTGTTAAGATGAATTACCCCTCAGTGGATAAGAAATATTTTTCTATCCATAAATCTATTAAACAGTTTAGACCTTATATTTTAAAAAATCATACGAAAGTCATTGTCCCTTACCCAAAGGTTAGGTCTCTTTTTGTTCAAAGAGAATATGACCTAGAATATGACCTATTATCATGCAATTTGTACTTTGATAGAAGAAAGGTAAAAGAAGAGAAAATTGGTGTAACTTGAGGGTATCATATCATTGTCACCTCAATAGGAATACTCTTTCTATTTAGGGTGGTAGGCCCAGGAGAGACGTCCCCGGTGACTTGGGGGTTTGAGAAGGCAAGGTCAAAATGTCTAATGAAAATATCCTTTCTCACAAGTCACCACCGATCAGAAAGTCTTGGTTTTATAACCAATGGAATGATAATATATCAAAGTGTACATTCCTGGAACAAAGCAATAAGAAGCTATATATATTTGCAAGTACATTTTCTGGTTAGCACTTCATAAAACCATAGACTTTCTCAAATAAATAAATTGGATGATAATGATGAAGTAAACATAAAATTATAAAAGAAATATTAAAGAGGCAATACTTCACATTAAATGCCTTGAAACAACTTCAAAATGACTAAGAATCATCAACCATTGAAATCATAAAACTAGCATTTATTAGAAGCAAACAAGACAAGGTATAAATCAACCTTTTCAATTGCTTTTAAAATATTTTGATGCTGCAATTAATGTTTGTAGCTTACTTTAGTAACAAAAACAATAATGTCAGTAGGTTAGGCTATTCTAGTGTTAGATATGGTTAGTAGGAAGCTCAAAGAATAGGTTTTGGTGGTTGTTTTGATCAACTACTCAAAAGAGGACTTGGACTAGTGCTTTAGGGAAAATGGAGTCAATGATGTGGAAGCAAATGTTGAAGAGGAAATAATGATAATGGGATTCAAAGACAAGAGAGATTGATAGATTAGAGTGTTGGTAACCCAAGGCTCAAATTATCAAACCATAGAGGAAACTAGCTACTAAGGTGTAGGAAAACCTAGGCCTTAGTATATTTCCTCCCTCTTTAACTCAATGATGAAGCAAAATCGGCTAAGCTGAAGCAAGTAAAAATAAGGTTTTTCAATGGCAAGGCCCTAGCAAATGCTTCGAGAAAAATGGCCTTTTGACAAGATCTAGTAGGTGGAGGCTTTTAAAGCTAGGACAATAACATGTGCTAGTATTCCTAGTTTTTAATCAAGAAATTTCATAATCTTGTATGTAAATGAAAGATAAATAATACTATAACCATTCAGTTAAGAAGAATTTCAGAAATATCACTTACATACATCAAGAATCATCAAGAAAATCCCTAGTTGAACACATCCATCAAGAAACTTTCCAAAATACTCCAAATTTAGCCTTCCTCAACAAGTGTGCCTAAAATTTCAGCCAAGAAACCATATATAGGGCACACATTTTAGTCCTCACAAGTGTGAGTGAAAGATGATGAAAAATAAAAGTGATTTTCCCCTTATTTATACAGTTACAATGACCAGAATTAGGTCAAAAAGGCCGACATGGCCATTTACACATAATATCCAGTTTTTACATTAAATGTCATAAATAAACCCTAAATCAAGTTGTAAAGATGATTTCATGCCATTTTAGAATGACGTTAGGCCCTTTTAGGGAAACGTTGGCCTCCTGGAGCAAAACGCTAGGCCTCCTTAGGCCACAGGACCCTGCCACACGTGCCACTTGGCACAAAAATGCCTCCATAGTATACAAAACATTAAGTGACATCATGGGTGACATAGGTGATGTCATGGGCCTTCCAAATCCTACATCAAAGTGAAAAGGGAAAGACCCCCCTGGGTCTAGGCCTACTAGGCTATCCTTGGTGGAACATCTTCCTCTCTCTCTGGTGCAAACCCTTGATCTATATTTTACCCTGACTGGGGTCACAACATCCATCTAGTGGGATTTTATCCCTACGGAGATCTGAATTAATCATCTTCTCATAGGTACCTGTCCATCAGGTGTGGCCCTGAAACATCAAAAAATACACCCTTAATGGGCTCATAAGTCACAGGGATCATAACAATGTCAATCACATCTAATCATCAAGTTATTTAAACATGTGCATGAAACCCCTTTTACTCGAACAAGTGCTCAAAGACGTTATGATATTCTACAATCCAAGTTTGGAGGGGATGTTAGGACGTCCTATTAGGATAATTATCATTGGATGTGGGATGTTCTCAGGTGAATTCAAATCCAGGCCATGTAAGTAGATGAGGTGGTAGGGGATGTCTGGGTAATGGGTGCAATGATAACATGGAAATGTATGGCTTACCCGTGGGTGCCTCTGAAGAGGGTGACTTGCACCTTGTAATGAATGAAAATTTTTCCAATCCCATTCATTCCTTTTATCTTTTATTCTTATTGCTTTTTCTTTCAAGAGAAAATTTGGGGGACACTGCCCTGGAATGGTGACTAGTGGTGGAAATGTTACCCACAAGCATTTCACGGAAATGAGAAGGTTGGCTCATGATGAGACCCCCTTTCTCTTGGTTATGCCACCAAGAACCACTACCATGGCATGGTGACCAGTTGAATGGTAGTGTCTTACCGCTACATGCCCATGGACCTAGTAGGCTAGCTCGTGATGAGACACCCTATCCTCCAACTAGGTCTTGATTTATTTATTTTTATGGGTTCCTATGTTTCTTGTTGAGAATACTTTTGATGATTTCTCGGGGATCCGTGGGCGAAGGATCTCAAGGTTTCATTATTTTGGCTTTTATATTTTTCCATCTACTTTTAATCACTGGGCCTTTAGCCCCTTCTTCCCATAAGGTAAGGTACAACCCTTGGATAGTTTGGCCAAGCCAATGCCCGAACCAGTGTATGGGATGGATGGGCAGGAAAAGGATGGAAAGTGGTAAGTATGGTGGGAACGGATGATGAACTTTCATGAATCCCCCCAGTGGAAACTCAAACCCTATGAGAACCAGCTTACCAGGGAAACCTATCATTCCCCCTAGGTGTGGTCAAGTGGAAAGGCATAAGGTCCAACCACACATTCAAAGAAAAAATAATTAAATGCACATAGTCAAATGTTTTGAGAATCAGAGTGACACATACCATGATACCTGGACTCATTACCTCATGGAGAAAGACCCATTTCTACTACAGTACCAAGACAATGTGATGGATGTTATTTTTTCTGACAAAGTGGAGGCATTGAAGAAGAAAAGGATGGGCCCTCTAGGGCCATGCTCAAGTCGATCTGTCTCTCGATACTCCATGTCTAGGACTTGTGGGCCTCAAGACATAATCTGTTAAGCCCTAATATTGTCTCATTACCTCTTAATTGGGGCATATTAGATTAGTAATGTTATTTTATTTATGTCGTCTTTATTCCTTTAGTTGTAATTATACCTCGTGTTATCGGACAAATCAGTAGGTGCAGACAGTAACTAATCTCCCTAGATCCACCTAGATCTAGAACAAAACATGCCAGAACATGACGCTTTCCTTAAGTTTTAAATATTGAATTTACTAACCAAAGAGGGATGGGTGACATACCTTTTAAATGTCGCTTCCTCTCACCATCGCCATCCTAGCTCCATTTCAATGCTCATACAATGATGATCCTGCAAAATAATGCAACCAACCAAAGTGATAGCGATAGCATAAAATCAATATAAACCTATGTATGTGATCAAGGAATCATACAATAAAACACAACAAGCTTTATAGGAAAGAATCATATTACTGTATCA
>JZKD02S1673301.1:852127-865448 GCA_000966675.3 Picea glauca
TCTCAAGGGGAGGGGCATGTTAATCCCTAATATTGGCTCATTACCCATTAATTGGGGCATATTATATTAGTAATGTTATTTTATTTATGTCGGTTTTATTCCATTAGTTGTAATGATACCTCCTGGTCTCCTATATATACCAAGGAAACATTTTCATTTGGAATCATCTTGTATTTGAACATTTAAGTGGGGTAAAAGGAGGTTGCCCCCTTGAAGAGGCTTATTATCTAAAATTATCTCTTTTTCAAGACATTGAGTACTTTTTCTAAGGTTTTTCTATGCTATATTGATATTTGGTTCTTAACATAATCTCCTTAGTTATCCCTAGGCTAGGGGATAACATGACCTAGATTTCAAACCAACCAACATTGTGAAAGGTCAAGGCCTATGCAAAGTAGTGACCCGGGATACCAATTATGAAAATCAAGAGGAGGACAGATGGAAAGATGAACCAACAATGTATACAAAGCAGGTTCCATATATTCCATCCATTGAGGGATCATATTATAATGATCTCAAATATTACATGTAGCATGGCACACCCCCATATCACCTCAATGCTAAGCACAAGAGAGCATTGTGATTGAAATCCTTACAATATCAGTTGCTACATGGCATCTCGTTTAGAAAAAACTATGATGGAGTGTTACTTAGGTTCCTCGAAAAGAAATATATTGATAAGGTTTTGAAAGACATGCATGATGGACCAGTCAGTGGTCATTTTTCAGGAGACACAATTACTCACAAAGTGTTGATATTTTCATACTATTGGCCAATGATTTTTAAGGACTCCCATGCATACTCAATAAGTTGTGAAGCATGCCATAAAGATGGAGGAATAGAATGAAAATATGTTATTCCACTCCAACCCGTTTCTATTGAAGAAATCTTTGAATAGTGGGGGTTGGACATCATCGGTGAGATTAACCCCCATTCCTCAAAACAACACAGGTACATTTAAAATGCTACTGATTATTTTACATGTTGGATTGAATAAGTACCACTGGTCAAATTAAATGAAGAGGAAGTGATTAATTTTCTTGAGCAAAACATCATCACAAGGTTTGGAGTTCCTAACTCTCTAGTGTTTGATAATGCAACTTATTTTTCATCTTTAAAATTATCTGATTTTGCATGAGAGAAAGGGATTATTTTTAAGTACTCGGCCAACTACTATCCTCAAGGTAATGGCTTGGCAAAATCCACAAAAAAAACATAATCTGCATCCTCAAACGAACTATGGTCGATCATCAGATAAATTGGCACAATGATTTATAAAATTCCCTCTAGGTTGATTGCGTCACTCCTAAGGCCACCATAGGGAATTCTCCATATTTCCTTTTTTATGGGAAATAAGTCATTGTACCCTCGAATATCTACCTTCCGTCCCTACAAGTCACTCAACAATCTTGAGGAATAGAGTGCCCCATCATTCAACGATGTATCAATAACTTGCTAAGTTTAGAAGAGAGTCACGTGAAAGCCAAAAGAAAGTTTGAAACTCACCTACATGCAATAAAATGTTGGCTTTATAAGAAATCTATGGGTGAGAAGGAATTCCAAGTTGGGTATTTAGTCCTCAAATGGGACAAGACTCGTGAAGATAAAAAGAAACATTCAAAGTTCCATCAACTTTGGATTGGTCCTAGTTATCCCCATTTTTTGGATAACTAAGGAGATTATGTCTCGAGGCCCTCAGATTGAAGATATGGAGTTCTGAGAGACTACATGACCAAAAGTACCCTTTTTCACAGTTGGAAACCCCTCTCACCACTATATATGGTCACAGATTTCCAGATGGCATCCACCACATTCTTTGGTTTCTGAAAAGTAGTGGGTCTTGCTCCATGAGGTACAAGTCAATATTATGGTGAGCATCATTTCAATATTTAATCCATTTGAGTATGTTGTATCTTATATTGCTCTAGATTTCATGATATATGCTTGGTCATTATTCCTTTTTCCTTTCTTCACCTTGGTGGTTGACATTGTTCCCTAGTAAGTGGTCTTCCTTGGGGATTGGTTTTCTACTAGGAACTCCTTTAAAGAGCCATCATATTGTTCCCGACCATACTTACCACTTTCCATAATTATTCCCCTCCATTTCCTTATCTCTTGATATTTTAGGGTGTATTGACCCAAGAAGGGGTTGTCCCTCATTCTATGGGAAGAAGGGGTTGAAGGCCCAGAGGGATTGATGTTGGGTAAAATATAAAATCCTAGTATCAACCTTCAAGATGCTTCGCCTGGGAATCACCCAATAAAGTAATGAAATGCTTATCTTTGAGTAAAGGGGACCCAAAATATAAAAAAGAATGCTTAAAAGGTTAGTTGAAGGATAGGAGGTCTCATCACGATCTGAACTATCACGTCCATGAATATCTAGTGGTATGACATTGCCATCATTTTATCACCAAACTAAGGTAATGGCTCTCAGTTGCATGACTGAGAGAAAGGGGCTCTCATGATGAGCTAGCATTCTCATTTACACTAGGTATTTGTGGGTGACATTTCCATCATATGGACACCATGCCAAGGAAATGATGTTCAAACTTTCCTTAAAAATATGAAAGAATAAAAGAATGGAAAATAATGGGCTTGGAAAAAATGCATTGCAAACGAAGGTACCACACACCCTCTACAAAGGAACCCATGAATGAGACACTATGACCCCTTGTATTTCATGATCCTTATTCCCATTGAGTCTTGACCCCAACCACTTCACCCACTTTACATGGCTTAGAGAGGTATCTATTGGAAACTCTCCTTTACCTAGGGAAAGATCTACCCAATAGGACACCTCATCAACCCTCTCATATTCAAGTTTGACAAGTCGCATAGTGTCTTTGAGCAATTAATTGTTTGATAAAGTAATATTTGATGCACATGCTTAGGTGGATCATTTATTGATTAGATTCACTTTTCATGATGTTATGACTTGATATCCTTGGAGGGAATGCTCATTTTTCTTTTCAGGACCTAGTTAGTTGAAAGTTTTGGGAGAACAAGCCTGGCCTGGGCTTCCATGGGGCTATAATCCCATAGGTTGGATGCCAAGGGTCCACATACCAAATCACAGAGATGAATAATTGAAGACCTAGAAGATGATGTGGAAGACCTATCCCAACCTTCACATGCCAAAAAAAATTCCCAGGAGGGGGAAACGTCTTATTTTTTAGCTTGGCGTCATACTTGGGGGCTAGGGTTTGGTGGTGGTGTTGTCACTCATTGACACATGGACATTTTCAAGATGATGAGGACTAGGCCATGAGGAGATTGCATAGATTCTTGGCATGTGGCCTTTGCAGGCCTACCATAGCTTCTCCAACACCAACAACTTGTCCCAAGTGGAAAAACGTCCCCTAAAGGGGTGATGTCCATGTAAAATTAGGGTTGTATTTGTGCAAAAGTGAAACTTTAAATGAATTGTTTAATATTACTTTGTTAAAGGGGGAAATATTAGGGTTTTTTACCCCTAGTCTTGTGGTTTACCCCTTAATATATGGACAAGTCACCTTGGTGACATTTTGTATAAATAAGAGATCATAGGATCTCATTTGGACATTGTTACACCTCAAAATTACTCACTTTGATAGTGTCGCAAGTGTCGTCATTACAAGTGTTGTAAGTGTCGCATCTTGTCCGCAAGTGTCGCATCTTGACCACAAGTGTTGAAAGTGTCACAAAAATCATACTGTCATCTTGCCTATGTCATGCCTCTAACAAAATCATAAGGACACTTAAGACACCTCAAAGACTAGTTTTGAAGAAGAGAAATCAGTTGACAAAGAGTACAAGCCTTTTTCCACTGAAAAAACCACTCAAAAATGGATTTTGGAGAGGAGCCCTCCTCTACCCATTGTCAGGGAGTGCTAGTGCTCCTTGGACCTCTTTGGGGGAGTGTTTGAGCATCCTGTGCACCCTTTTGGGGGAGTGATACCCTTTCTAAGCGAATTTTTGGTTTGTTGGAGGAAATCAAGGGACAATCCCCTCAATATTTGAAGGTAGTTTCGTTCGATTCTTGGATCAAAGCATGATCTTAGGGAGGATCCTCAACTGAAGGAGAAGAATCCTCAACTTATCCCAAATATCTCTCAAGTGGTTGGGCCTATCCAAGGTTATATAAGGAGGCCTTCTCATGGTGAAAGGTACATGAAAAAGATTGGAGGTATGAAACCTATG
The DNA here is from genome assembly GCA_000966675.3 of Picea glauca. NCBI lineage: Eukaryota > Viridiplantae > Streptophyta > Pinopsida > Pinales > Pinaceae > Picea > Picea glauca. The sequence continues at coordinate 856,310 of JZKD02S1673301.1, forward strand.
ATCTCATAGGAAACATACAGAAAAGAGGAAGAGACTAGAGATTGATACCGAACTTATGATCCTATAAGTGGTATGAACAAAATATATTGGAGATGTGACACTTACGATCTCATAACTGAGATGTCATCAGATAAATTAGTGTCGATTACTTGAGCAAAGGGGTTGGACAAGGAGAACTGGAAGAAGTTGTTGCACCTTCATCAAAGAATTGTAAGTACTTTTACTTGTTCTCATTAATAATCAATGCTTGACCTGTTTCTTTAAAACTTATGTTCGTTCCATATGAGTTTTTTTATAGTAGATGGATCTATATTTGAGATAATCTCAGTAGATTAGGAATTACATTGTATTTTTGTTTGTTCTACAGGACCTATTAGGGAGCTCAGGATCGAAGATCAGCCAGGACTTTGCAGGGACAAACGTCGTTGATAAGGTACATATCATTCTTCTTCTCCTTCATATGTTAGCTTGATTAGATCTAAAAGGATGTCACTGTCCATGTTAAGAACTTTTTTGTTTTGTCCTTTGGATTCTAGAGACCAAGAGGGAATCCACTTGTCCACAGGGGGATTCACCTACAACAGAAATTGGTGACTCCACTGGGGAGGAGCTCTAATTTTTATTTCCATTCATAGATCTTGTTTTGGTCATTTTCCCACTGATTTGATCTTCTCCATACTGTCATTTTGATTCTTAGATTTTTTTGATTGCCTCTTTATGTCATCATGATCACCCTGATTGACTGGATTTCCTTGATTTTTTGAGTTTTTGGAATTTTTTCTAAGTTTTGGAGTAGAGCACTCCCCCCTGTTGCTATCAAAGCACTAGAAATCCCCTTTAGCCTTACACAGAGTGATGGAATGCTCTGGTTCCCCTTACACCAGATCACTACCCCATTTTTGTGAGAAATTCTCTAGAATTTTCTTCTTCTCAAGCTATTTCTTGGTTTTGGAATTTGCTCAGGATCTCATACTCTTAGTCCATCTTGGTATTGGCTTTCAAACACCCTTATTTCTGAGAATTCATCCTCTTTTGTTTGGGAATTTGGAATTTTCTTTCCTTGCCTTGAAGCCACTCTTTGTCTTTGCTGAGCTAGAGTTAACTTGTTGTTTTCTTCTCCTTTATTTGACTGAGTGAAAACTTTTGTGAGGAAATCCAAAGGTCCGTGAACCTTTTCATTTGATCTTCGAGGTCAAATTTCCATCATTTATCTTTTGTTTGAGGTTTTTTGGTTCTTGTTTGCAATTTTGTTATCTTTGTCCTTCTTGTCTATTTCACGACGAGAGTGTATTTTTTGTTTTGTGTGAGGTTTGCTTCTGACTATTTAATCCTGAAGAATGATTGACATTTAGAAGTTTTTCATCTGATTATCATTCACATATAAGAAAAAGGACATATTCTAGTGATTGGTTTGGATATTAGAAGGCATTTCTGAAATTTTTAGCATTGCATTGGATTTGGTTGAGAAACACTTGTATGAGGACATTGCATCTTAGTGTTTGATAGTGAAAAAAACTCTGTCCCTTTCCCTTTAATAGCCATTCATCGAAAGACAATGATTGCTTATCATTTTCTTGTGCATTTTTGGGAATTGAGTTATCATACCATCAGTTTCATTGTCATACACCCTTTGAGTAAAGAATAACCGTAAAATCATCACTAATTAAAAAAAAATTAGAACATTTTTTGTTTTTAGGATCTTCCACCAAAATTAGACTAGGATTAGCACTTTGGATTAGGCTGTGAGTACAACTCTCCAAAGTTTTCAAAAAAAACATTAGCATCCTGAGACAGGGAGAGTCAAATCCAATTGTCGGGATTTCTGGGATCCCCCTCTCACACAGGGGTTATGCACGAGGTCACATTCGGGTGAGTTATGGAGATTATCCCTCCGTGGTTCAACTGTTTGTAGTGGTTGGATCGTATATTGGGGGTCACTTGAGGGTATACCCACAATTATGTGTGGGAGCCTCTCGAGTTGATTTAGGACTTGTTATCCTGCCCATACATTCAGATCAGACTGTCGATTGTACCTGCCCAGGGGATGACTGGGATTTTGTATCCTTAGTTGCCATAATCTTTAGGTACTTACATGAGGTGACGGTGAAGGGAAGTCTAACTATACCTGGAACAGACATTAGTCAAACTCACTTGGGCTCCTTGGAGGGAAAATCCACAATTACTGCGTGGAAGCTTGCACCAAGGTGAAAGTGTGTTAAGCAGGTTGTCATTGTAACTGTTCCACCATATCCTACCCCCTTCTTGACTTGATCATGTGACATTAGGTTTTATCACCAACTAGTACGATCATCGAGAGAAGTTTTGTTTTCTTGGTTTTGATTCCTAGATTTTATTAGCGTATGTTGTTTCTTTTTGTTAGTTGGCCCTAGATTTTCAGTGTGTACTGTTATTCTCCAAAATTGATCCTGTAGACGATAAAGGTATTCATATATCATGTAGGATTCAAGGGATACCTCTAGAAGGCTACCAACCCTTACCTCCTAACCCTCCAGAAGACAACTACCATGGTGAGGTAGAAAATCAATCTGACGTTGGGAGTGTTGTTGCTCCTCTGTTAGACAATTCAGAAGGCGCTTTAGTTACGGTTGAGAATCCCACTCCTCACACTACATCTGTGTCGGTAACCCATATCAAACCACTTTTTCTTCATTTAGACTCCCTTGGGAATGTCATAGACGAAGAGGTCCCATAGTTACCTGAGAGAGATTTTACCGAAACATATATGGGATCCACAGGACCAACCTTTGGTGATGAGTATAGGACTCTTGTTCATCTTACCACTGCAGTAGATAAAAATCCCACACCTCGTTCTATATGGAGGACTTCATCAGGATGCGATCTCTATGAGCATTTTGAATCTTTTCGACAACCCTTTAATCCTCATGAGCCTCCTATTGAAAGTGGGCCATCTGGTCAAATGATGAATCACCCCATCGATCAGGTCATTAACCATACTATTTCATCCACAAAATTCTATCCTAATGCTGGACTCATCACCTCTACTCATTCCCAAGGCACTTTGATCACTACCCCCACTTTTACAAACTTTCACTCTACAACTCCACGTGTTCTGTATGATCTTGCTGGGACATATTTTCACCCGAGAATGCAAACCCTTGATAACCAAATACAACCGAATGGAGGGAAACCACCATCTAGAGGACCTATCCCTCCTAGAATACCACCATCCTATGGCAGGCCTACCCCTCCTGGGGGAAAACCCCCTTTTCATGTTCTTCTCGGAGGGCAACTCCCTTTGTTAGTCATACCCTGATCATTAATCCACCGCTGGTAGGGGGCAACCTTCGTCTGCCAAAAACTCTTCACAATCCTGGGGAGTATCTTCCGGAGGCACATTTATCCAACCCCATGTTGGGGGTCACTCATATCATAACCCACAAGGAGGAGTATCAAATTCTATTCCTTCCGGACCATCTTATGGACAACCTTATCCAGGCGGCATCCCAAACACCACCTGGAGTCCTCCAAGACAACAATCTTATTCTCCCCATGGGTCTAATGTGTATCCACCTTCAGGATATATTCCTTACCCTCCTCAAGGGAACAATGTTCATCCTCTTTTTGGGAAAGCAAATAACCCGACTTATAATGCTCAGAACCCACTGGGTTATGCAAATGTTTCTCAACCATCATCGAATCCTTTTTATCCTGGTCAGCAACAACCATATGTAGGAGGACCTACTGGTTACAACTATCCACCTAACCCAGTTTATGGTCCTACTGGTGTTCCTATGCCACACCAGTATCATCTGCAAATTAACCGACAACTACCTTTCCTTGGAACTCTAGATCTCCCAGACCAGGGTTGATTTTAAGGATGGAAATTTATTTTAAAATATAGAAACCTTGGTGAATCTTACTAATCCTTCATATGTCAACTATAAATTTTTGGCGATATTTTTGTAAAAATATTCAAATTTATGAGGTTTTTATATAGTTTTATAATTTTTTGGCGATTTTAAGGTAAAATAATTTTATCCTATAGAATTTGGGTGAATCATTTTTAAAATAGCGAATCTCATTTTTGGAAAAACCATGGAAAATTAGCCCATGAGTGAAATTTAGCCCCTAAAATCATCCATGTCCCAGACTTGTCTCGGTTAACTAATGATCCTAATTTTCATTCACCAGTTTGGCCAATTATTCCAGCTAAACTTCCTTCAAATATTCTGAAATTTGACGGCAAATTTGGAGAAGATCCAAATAACCATGTGATGACTTTCCATTTGTGGTGTTCATCAAACTCCCTCATGGATGATTCTATACGTTTGTGTCTTTTCCAGTGAACACTTACGGGCTCCTCAACAAAGTGATATATTKAACTACCACGTGCTTCTTTTCATGATTTCAACTCCCTTGCCATGTCTTTCCTCACACACTTTCAACTACCTATTCRCTACGAGACGGGTACTGAACTCTTGACCTCCCTTCGTCAAACTGACTCTGTGCATATCTCTAACCATATTCATGAGTGGAGATGATGATGAAGGATGATCAAGGTAATCATTCTCGACATATTATTGGCACAATGGTTTACTAAATCACTTTTACCCCTGATCGCTCGTGATGTCGCTATGGGTGGAGTGGTCACCGAGGAAGAAACCATTGCTTGGGCTCAGTACCTAGATTTGGTTCATTCACAATCTGGTACTTTGTATGATTTTCTTCCAAATGTTTCTCGAGCTAAAACCGATCCATCCAAGCCTTCATCCTCATCTCATGCGGATGGTGTTAATGATTCCTTCAAAACTCAATCTAATTCCCAATCGACCACACTCTCCTCTACCTCCCCCCAAACTCAAATCTCTGAGGTAAATGTAGTTCAATATTCCCCTTCACAACAATCCAAAGGTAAGAAGAAGACAAAAAATAAATCAAAAACTACTAATAACAATGAACAACCAAAAAATCAAGCTCAAACACCTGCTACTGAAAAGCAACCACAAAATAAACTAAAATTCCCATGTATCATTTGTGGTGACAATCACTACACTCAAGACTATCCACATCACAATGAAGTTGCCAAATGTTTCTAGGGAAATTCACAACCCGCTATGCTCACTCAACCTTTTCCACAACATCAATCCATGGTTGCTCAAACCCCCTCTCCTGGGGGTAGTTCTAGCCATCCTCATGATGAGGCCTCGACGAGTGCACATATTTATATGTTTAATGGGATTAATTTGACCACTCTCTCTAAGACATACGACACACCAGGTAACCCTGACAAAGGAAAATACACTAATGGTACCGGTACTTTACCAGATCCATCGCCATCCTCTGTTAGTCCTCCATCAGTTAATCCTCCGTCTGGACCACTTCAGATTGAAAAACCTACGTTTGGCTCTATCTTACGCCCTCCTAAGAGAACTAACCATAAATCTACCTTTAATCCTAGTTCACGTGCCACCCAAAACTACAACATTATTGAAAATTTAGCTCAAGCACCGTGTGCTATGTCTGTGTTAGAAGTTCTACAGCACTACCCCAGTCAACGTAGAACGCTCTTGTCCGCTATTGGTGTTGTTGATCCTGAGTCATCCAACCATATCATGTTTAACCTGGACAATTATGTGTCTCGACTCTCCCATCAACTTGCTTTCCAAGTTGATGTTGTTGTTCACAATCAACAAATGCACCGAACTATTATGGATGAGGGATCCTCAACTAGTGTCACGTCTTTAGCATGTTGGAAAGGTTTTAAATCACCCGCACTTAACAAATCCCCACCAATGTTACACACCTTCGATGGGCGAGGTTTTCATCCCCATGGGATTTTACAGTCCCTGCCCATCCAATTGGGTGGAAAAATTGTCATTGTTGATGTCGAGGTGGTCGATGATCCCCTTGATTACAACTTGTTACTTGGAAGAAGTTGATTTTATGCTATGACTATCGTTGCCTCATCGGTTTTTCTATGTGTACAATTTCCTCATCAGGGTAAAATTGTCACTGTTGATCAGTTAGATTTCTGCACAATCGATGCTCGCACTACCAACAACATTCCATTCTTGGGAGATCACAAGATCACTTATGAAAGAATTGGTGTTGGCTTATTGAAATATTCTAGCCTCATGGGTACCTTCCCTACACCACTTCCACCAACTACACATCATATTGCCATCGTCGATATGATTTTGACCGTGGCTTATCAATCTTTGGAATCATCTGACCCTTGGGTTGTACCTAGTCCATTGGAATTCAATGCACTAGGTGACACCATGCCACTTAGTTCAGCCAAAACATCATATGTTTCTATCCAATCCACTTCTCCCTCATCGGATGACCAACATCTATTGGCACCCGACAGTTACTCGATGCCATCACGGTTAAGTTCCTTGTCATCTGCAATCGTCTACATTTCCCCAATTTTTCCCCTGGATGAATCTATTATGGAAATGTTGAGCATTAACGAGCTACCTCAGAATGATAACCATCATCGATCCTCTTTTCTTCCTCCTCGTGAAGAAATTTGGGGAGATATACACTCTATCTTCCCTCCTGATATCAATTTTCCATCATCTCCCATGACTTCAACTTCCAATGATTTGGATCTGGTAGTTGACATGGTGATCTCTTCGGTAGGGCTATTGGAGCCTGATCTCCTTACCCCTGTTGTGACCCTCACATGTGTTCCTTCCAGAGTGATTTTATTCCATCCAGTGAATATCTCTTGGAATCCATGACCGAGTTTTGTCCCTTGACATGATGTCCTTCCAGAGCGTTATTCTCTTGGAAGCCATGATCAAGAAGATCCACGAGCATAGTTTTTCTTCTCTGTGGCAAGCTCATTAAAAAATGAAACAAAGGTCATGAGCACAGTTTCTCTTCTCTATGGAAATCTCATTAAAAAATGAAATAGAAGCTTTGAGCATAGTTTTCCTCTCTGTAGAAAGCTCTTTAAAAAATGAAACGGAAATCTGGGGATTGAACCTGGAGCCCTGAGCATAGTTCTTTTTCCTATGTCCAGCTCGTTAAAAAATGAAACAGTCACCTCTCTTGAACCTTCATTTCATCCACCCTTATCCTTTTTCTCCATCTAGTAGAGAAATTGGTGACAACCTCAAAGTTAGTGAATGAATTGAAGCTTGGAGGGCATGTCTCCAGCCTTTGATTATCATTCTAGAGTTAAGACACTAGCTTTCAAGCTGGGGGCATACGGAGCTTAGTCTTTGTTCTTTCTTGTGCTCGTAAATCCATGAGAATGCAACTGGGTAAACTTTTATCTCTTTTTCGGACCTACATGGATAAACGAAAAAAGGAACCCTCTGGAGTCGTCTTTAAGCTCTTTTCAGACTCTCTAAACATGAAAATATTGTTGAGTGATCTTTCTTCCTTTCCCACTCATTAAAAGGTTTGAAAGGGTGTCTTTCGAGTGATAATTTATCTCTTTTTGGGCCTCGCAAGACTAATATTATGAAAAAGGACAACTTTGGAGTAGTCTTTAAGTTGTTTTCAGACTCTCTAAATATGAAAAACCATCGAGTTGACCTTCTCTGGACTCGTTAAACAATCATACATTGAAGGGACCATATGGGACCGAACCCTTACTTCTTCCAGTTCGTTAAACAAATGATCTAAAATTGACGAAGACTTGAAAAACTTGAATAATTATTGCAAGTTAAATGTTATGTGTTTAAAGCAACAGGATCAATTTGCAACACATAAATTAAGGATTACTTATGTAAATACACTTAGACAACAGCATAAACATTGAACATAAACACATGTGCACAACAATTGATAAAGGAGTTCACCCCTCTTATGAGCTACATCTCCTAGTCCAGCTTCCAATGGATTATTATTATCAATTTCTCAAAAAGTGTTCAAAAACATGTCTTACAATGCTCAAACTGACAAGCCGACTACACCAATGGCTTTCCAGCATCCCAAAACCCCTGTCTGGGCTCTTTTGGCACCTCAATCGATCAAAAAATGAAGAAGTTAGGCCTCCTGGAAGTCTCCCTCTTCAAGATTGTTGTCTCTAGTTCTACAATTCGCACCCCTTCTTCACCAACCTGGCTCACACGCTCTTTTAAGCGTAAAAACCCAGCACCGGGTGCAACCACGCCAACGGTGCAAACCGTAGGATGGTTAAGGCGCCTCCAGCCCCTAACCACCTCGGCACCTGGGCATATGGCCATGTGATCTCGTGCGTTGGAAAAAAGGTGGTTTAACTGTTTGAACCGTGTAAACCGACTCCCGCGCGCACATGCAAAAGTTTATGTGTTAAAACCGAGGTTAATGTTAATAACCTGTGCGCAATTTTATTTACACCGCCCATATATTATATGGTCACATATATTACAATGGAACCACATGCCACGTTCCAAGCCCCGCGCATATATGTAATAGAGTGGCATATACAATGGTTATATAATATATGATTTGTGCGCAATTATTACAATGTTAACACATGGTTATATGTGTTGTGCAATGGAACCAGGGGTCGGGGCTAAGCCCCGGCCCGCCCCCTTTCCGTTTAATACTACGACCAAAATTAAATGCAATATAATCCATATTCCTCACAAGGAATGAACGGTGGCAAGTTGGTTATTGGATTTTGTGAAAACACTTTGCGAAGGAGAGGTCCGGGGGTCGAACCCTGAGGCCTCCAATATTTTGTATATAGAACTCCTTAGCCAACCAAGGAGTGACACGTGGCACCCTTGGATTGGGCCACGTGTCTTCCTATTATAGGCCACCCAATGACATGTGTCAACATCCGACTCACCCAAAATTGACCAATCAACATCTGCCACATCACCACTGTATGGCCTATACGTTCCTGCCACGTCACCGTACAGATTGTACGGACAGGTACAGTCAACATCCAAAAATTTTGCCTGTTTGACTTAGTGAAAAGATCGCGATATATTCTCCATACGGACTCCATTTGAGAAAGTAAATATACCGCTGAAATCAGGAAGACGAGATGGACACAATGGCACTATTTTCGTCTCATTCTGAGCACTTTGAAAATTGAGCAAAATTTGGTCCCCTGATCACACCTCCCCATTGGGAAGCTTTTGGACCTCCAAAAGACTATCTCAGTCTATGTGAAGATGAGGGTATAGTTCCCTCACCCTTCCAACCT
>JZKD02S1673301.1:870839-883099 GCA_000966675.3 Picea glauca
GATCTAAAATTGAAGAAGACTTGAAAAACTTGAATAATTATTGCAAGTTAAATGTTATGTGTTTAAAGCAACAGGATCAATTTGCAACACATAAATTAAGGATTACTTATGTAAATACACTTAGACAGCAGCATAAACATTGAACATAAACACATGTGCACAACAATTGATAAAGGAGTTCACCCCTCTTATGGGCTACATCTCCTGGTCCAGCTTCCAATGGATTATTATTATTAATTGCTCAAAAAGTTCTCAAAAACATGTCTTACAATGCTCAAACTGATAAACCGACTACACCAATGGCTTCCCAGCGTCCCAAAACCCCTGTCTGGGCTCTTTCGGCACCTCAATCGGTCGAAAAATGAAGAAGTTACGCCTCATGGAAGTCTCCCTCTTCAAGCTTGTTGTCTCTGGTTCTACAATTCTCACCCCCTCTTCACCAACCTGGCTCACACGCTCTTTTAAGCATAAAAACCCAGCATCGGGTGCAACCGCGCCAACAGTGCAAACCGTAGGACGGTTAAGGTGCCTCCAGCCCCTAACCACCTCGGCACCTGGGCATATGGCCATGTGACCTCGCGCATTGGAAAAAAGGTGGTTTAACCATTTGAACCGTGTAAACCGACTCCCGCGCGCACATGCAAAATTTTATGTGTTAAAACTAGGGTTAATGTTTATAACCCGCGTGCAATTTTATTAACACCGCCCATATATTATATGGTCACATATATTACAATGGAACCATGGGCCACGTTCCAAGCCCCGAGCATACATGTAATAGAGTGGCATATACAATGGTTATATAATATATGATTCGCGCGCGATTATTACAATGTTAACACACGGTTATATGTGTTGTGAAATGGAACCAAGGGTTAGGGGCTAAGCCCCGGCCCGTCCCCTTTCCGTTTAATACTACGACCAAACTTAAATGCAATATAATCCATATTCCTCACAAGGAATGAACGGCGGCAAGTTGGTTATTGGAGTTTGTGAAAACACTATGCGGAGGAGAGGTCCGGGGGTCAAACCCTACGACCTCCAATATTTTGTATATAGAAATCCTTAGCCAACCAGTGAGTGACACGTGGCGCCCTTGGATTGAGCCACATGTCCTCCTATTATAGGCCACCCAATGACATGTGTCAACATCTGACTCTCCCAAAATCGACCAATCAACATCTACCACGTCACCACCGTACGGCCTGTATGGTCCTGCCACATCACCGTACGGACTGTATGGACAGGTACAGTCAGCATCCAAAAATTTTGCCTGTTTGACTTGGTGAACAGATCGCGATATCTTCTCCATACGGACTTCATTTGACAAAGTAAATATACCACCGGAATCAGGAAGACGAGATGGACGCAATGGCACTATTTTCGTCGCATTTCGAGCACTTTGAAAATTGAGCAAAATTTGATCCCCTGATCAACAAAGGAAGAGGGACTTACCGAAGGTGATTCATATCGAGCATGTGTTACCCTCCTTGAGCTTGTTAAATTAAAAAGAGTTACTTGTCTATCTGGATGGGGGGAAAATTGAAAGAAGCAAGCCGAGCAGTTTTTTGAGAACACTACCCGTAACCCTTACAGTCGCCCTTGAACACGAAACTTTGTCTTTGCATGCATTTCAATCCGCTGAACCTCTGCACTGAGCCAATCCTCTGAGTTTATTTTACTCCTTTGGGTCACTCGACGAAAGTCACCGTATCCACTGCATTATCGTGTTTTGGTCCATGTCAAGTTTCTATTGTTGTGCCTCAGTGGTCAAGGGAAGTACCTGCCTCGAGAGTCAACCATCACAAATATCTTGTTTCAATACCTATGTCAGTCCATGTTCATTTGATATACCAATTACAACTCTATGTCAGTTTCATGTCGTTGATGGGGGATACATCAAGGCCCTCCTTCGATGAGTCTATTCATGTCGACTTCATCACATTATCCAGGAGTTAGACCTAGAAACCAGTTAGTACCTTGGGACCTGCATGCCTCAATGGCATGCCTCCTCATGTCCGACAGTGGGTTTACAACATTGACCCCTGATCGAATGATTCCACGGATGTTCGAATTCATCTCATTCATTCACATTCATCGAGATGTACTRGAGTACCTTGGGAATCATTGACATCAATGGTGATCTCCCTCGCACTTGTTAACGGTTTACATCATTGACCGGTAATCAAGTGGTTTCTGCCATGTTTGACATCAAGACATCTATTCACATGGTTAGATTTGTACTACATTGGGATTGGTAAGAAGACCCTGGGTTGAGTTTTCACTCTTATGTATACTTTGCCCAGGTTGTGAAGGAGTTCTTTTGAACTATGACACATATACTATTACATAGATCCACTTTGTATTGGTCATGGTTATATCTTGTCATCTCGTAGATCCACTATGTATTCTTCGTGGCTACGATCAGTTCAGGTCATAGAATTATAGATCCACATTGTATCTGCAATAGCTATACCATTTTTTCAATATAATTATGGATCCGTAGTGTATTTTATGGAGGCCATACCTAAAAAGTCTTTATCACTCAAGCATAGGTATGCCTACCTTGGGTTTTGAAACATATCATAATATTTGTTTGATGGTTGTGCACATCTTTTTTCGGTTTCTTTGCATCCATGCCCTTTCTCGAAAAATTCTACAAAATACTTCAGTCATCATCGTCTTCTAACTTCGTACTTTGGGGGCAATCTGTTACACCTCAAAATTACTCACTTCGATAGTGTCACAAGTGTCGTCATTACAAGTGTTGTAAGTGTCGCATCTTGTCTGCAAGTGTCGCATATTGACCACAAGTGTTGCAAGTTTCACAGACATCATACTGTCATATATCCTATGTTGTGCCTCTAACAACATCATAAGGACACTTAAGACACCTCAAAGACTAGTTTTGAAGAAGAGAAATCAGTTGACAAAGAGTACAAGCCTTTTGCCACTAAAAAAACAACTCAAAAATGGATTTTGGAGAGGAGCACTCCCCTACCCACTATCAGGGAGTGCTAGCGCTCCTTGGGCCTCTTTGGGGGAGTGTTTGATTTCCCTGTGCACCCTTTTGGGGGAGCACTACCCTTTCTAAGTGATTTTTTTTTTTGTTGGAGGAAATCAAGGGACAATCCCCTCAATATCTAAAGGTAGTTGGGTTCGAATCTTGGATCAAGGCATGATCTTAGGGAGGATCCTCAACTGAAGGAGAAGAATCCCCAACTTATTCCAAATATCTCTCAAGTGGTTGGGCCTCTCCAAGGTTATATAAGGAGGCCTTCTCATGGTGAAAGGTACATGAAAAAAATTGGAGGTATGAAACATATGATCTCATAGGCAACATATAGAAAAGAGGAAGAGACTAGAGATTGATACCAAACTTATGATCCCGTAAGTGGTATGAACATAAGAGATTGGAGATGTGACACTTACGATCTCATTAGTGAGATGTCATAAGAGAAATCAGTGTAGATTACTTGAGCAAAGGGGTTGGACAAGGAGAACTAGAAGAAGTTGTTGCACCTTCATCAAAGGATTATAAGTACTTTTACTTGTTCTCATTAATAATCAATGCTTGGCATGTTTCTTTCAAACTTATGTTCATTCCATATGATTTTTTCTGCAATAGATGGATCTATATTTGAGCTAATCTCATTAGATTAGGAATTCCATTTTATCTTTGTTTGTTCTACAGGACCTATTAGGGAGCTCAGGATCAAAGCTCAACCAGGACTTTGCAGGGACAAACATCATTGATAAGGTACATATATTTCTTCTTCTCCTTCATATGTTAGCTTGATTAGATATAAAAGGATGATAGTGTCCATGTTAAGCACTTTTTTGTCTTGGCCTTAGGAGTCTAGAGACCAAGAGGGAATCCACTTGTCCATAGGGGGATTCACCTACAACAGACATAACTCTCCCTCTTATGAGAGGACTTCATCTAAAATGTTCGCTAAACTTGGCATATTTGTCTCTTGTTCACTTGTTTATGGCTATCTTTTGTGACTGGTTGATGGATAAGTGAGGCGTTGTCCTTGGATGAATGGTTTCTATATTTTATGGTGGATTTTCTTAGCATCTTTCTTGATTTTGGTATGGTATTTCACTCTTATGCTATCATCTTTTCAAGTCAGGGATTGTTGTGCTAGGAGGTAAGTGAGAAGTAAGAGAATTTACACCCCCACTCTAGTCTCCATCATTTTTTGCTTGAATTTCATTGATGTTGCATGGGTTTGTTTGAGGAAATAAGAGGATTTACACCCCTCATTCTCAAACCATAACTAGATATACTTGTCTTTGGAAGTAAGAGGATTTACACCCCCAAGGAAGTAGCATATCTAGTTCATTTATTTGACTCCATAACCCAATTTTAAAGGCACTATTCATTTCTTTTTTGCATTGTATAAAATCATTGCCTTGGGAAACGTGAAATTTTGTCTTTTGAAGGATCCCTTGCTTGGAGTTGGTTTGCCACATTGAGAGGAGTATTCCCCTACTAGGTAATATCCTCTCTCCCACTACTTTAATTGATGTTAAAAACATTAACCTATAGCCATTAAGGTTGCATAACCCTAGCTACTAATTTACTCTTAACTCCTAAACTAACCCGAGACTGGCTTCTAAAGTTTGCACACTAACTCTACTAACTAGGGTGCACTTTTTTGGATAGTTCTTGGCACTTTTACATGGTTTATTTTGCTGTTGAATTCCATTGAATTCTACAGCCATAAGGATGCAAATTTCTGCAGAAAACACATGTTGTAACAACTTTCTTTATTCATCCTCAAAGTGCCATTTTTTAGTCATAATTGATTGCCATATTCATTGATAATATTGTTCATTGATCTTATGCTTTACATTTTGATTTGAATGTATTAATTGCTGATACAAATTGTCATATACTACTACAAATTAGGGACAAAAATCTTAACTTGTTGATCCACACTAACATATATCATTGCAAGTTGTATTTTCTTATGTCTCGAGCAGGTACAATCATCCGGAGAAGTATTATACATTTGGGGAAAAAATCACTTGACTTACAAGGAATACATTTCCACTTATAATTCCACTTAGACTTGAAATCTATGGTTTCCACTTCAATATCCATCCATATACATCTTGTAAATTTGTTGAACTTGCACATAATAGATCTAACTAAACAATAATACACACATTTGCAGAGAGAATTGGAGAAAGAAGAAGAAGGAGAGAAAGAATGAAAGAATTCTCATTAACTGTATTCCACACACAAAGAGTGAATAATTTACAATAGATATAGGCTACTTAAGTAACTAATGAGCCATAGTGGTGGTATAGAGTGATATGGACACACACCAGCAGTTACGTGAGTAAACTGCCACCTAGTCTAGTCTCTCAGGCAGTTACAAGAGTGAACTGCCACCTAATCTGAGTTAACTAGTCTATCAATCTTCAGTTAACTGACTGAAATAGAGTGAAGTGAGGATTATATTATGGAATCATGAGTAATTCACTATTCTGGTGATGATCCCAATGAAAGTGTGCATTATCTGGTGATGATCCCAATGCTACATGGTGATAATCCCAATGTAGCATCTAGACTCCACTCAACTGATCAAACTTAAGAGAATATTATCCTTAGAGGAATATTATTCCTAAAATATAGGAGACTGAATAATGACTAATAAACAAGGAAAAACCTTAGGAAAAATAAATCATAGGTGTGTGTGAAGTAACTCCAACACCCCCCATGAACATCACTATGGTGAAAATAAAGAATGGGTCCCGAAAACGAGACCATGTTAGGTACCCAAATACAAAATATACATTGAAATAAAAGAGGAAAGAGGGAAAACCTCATGGAAAAAAAAAACCCTCAAATTACAATGCATAAAAAAATAAAATGAGAAGGAACAAAAAATAGTTGCTAAGCAACCTTGTCCTTCACTCCAAGAAGACCTCGCAACTCTGCAAATTTGTGCTCATTGAAGATTTTGTTGAAGATGTAGATGTCTGCACGGATATGATGAAGTAGATACATCATTGATATGTCCACACATATCCACTTTCTCTTCTTGTAATTAAGAATATACAAATAAAGTTTGGATAAAACTTTGAAAACCGTGTAGCCGTTTCCGGAAAAACGTTGAAATTTTATTGATTTAAAAAAGATCATAACTTCACTTTCCGAACTCCGTTTCGAACGATTTGTTTTTTGAAATTGGTTATTTTCCTGAGAGTAATTCAAATATCCAATCTATTTCTGTAAATTGTGCTCATAAAATATTAGAATGGAGTCTGATGTGCGCGGATCCCTTTTTGTCTCCTAAGATGCATGCATTGCGCATGGAAAAGTGTTTGCATGTGACTCCTGAGATGCATGCATTGCGCATGGAAAATTTTCTGCATGTGAATCCTGAGATGCATGCCATATATATTTCACATGAATTTCAGAAAACAAATCTGAAATGGAGTAGATATCATCTTCAATTAATGGAATACAAATTTGTGCAAATACTTTTGTGGAAGACTCTTCATAATAAGATGCTTGATATTTTGATGGCTTCTCTTCTGGCTCTATTTGTTCAACCTCCTACACAAAATCTTCACATTCTTATTTATTCCCAAATAGAACCTCCAATCTGGTCCATAATTCATTTGGAGTTGATTCTTGTGATTCTACATATACTTGGTGGAGAATTTCTGGAAAAATAGATAAGAAGATAAATCCTATGGCCATATCTTGTCTATTGAGAAAGTCATTTTTCTCATCGGTGGAATCAGGATCTACTTCCATTGCCATGGTTATTTGGTATAAGCCTATACTTCTTAGAAGAAGTACAATATTTGTCTTCCACTCCAAATAGTTATGAGGCGTGAGAAGTATTATCGGTGAGTAAAACATAAATTCCATCTTTTTCTACATTCTTCAATCTTCAGTACCTGCAAAAATAATTTGGTGTAGCTTTTGCTTAGCAGTCTGTCGTCTCTGGTACCATGTAAATTTTTTGAACTTGCATAGAATAGAGCTAGCTAAACAATAATACACACATTTGCAAAGATAATTGGAGAAAGAAGAAGAAGGAGAGAAAGAATGAAAGAATTCTCATTAATTGTATTCCACACACAAAGAGTGAATAATTTACAATAGATATATGATACATAAGTAAATAATGATCCATAGTGGTGGTATAGAGTGATCTGGACACACTCCATGAGTTACGTGAGTAAACTTCCACCTAGTCTAGTCTCTGAGGCAGTTACGGTAGTGAACTGCCACCTAGTCTAAGTTAACTAGTCTATCAGTCTTCAGTTAACTGAATGAAACAGAGTGAAGTGAGGAGGATATTATGGAATCATGAGTAATGCACTAGTCTGGTGATGATCCCAAGGACAATGTTCATTATCTGGTGATGATCTCAATGCTGCATGGTGATAATCCCAATGTAGCATCTAGAATCCACTCAACTGATCAAACTGAAGTGAAAACTGAAGAGAATATTCTCCTTAGAGGAATATTCTTCCTAAATATAGGAGACTTAATAATGACTAATAAACAAGGAAAAACCTTAGGAAAAATAAATCCTAGGTGTGTGTGAAGTAACTCCAACACATATCATTCCCCCTAGGGTCACCGGGATCGCCTCCCTAGAGTGACCTAGTCACCCTTGAAGTGTGGGACCTACATCGAGGTGGCATTGGGTCTAGGATTCCAAAGTTGTAGAACTTTAGTTTTTGGTTGGGTTGGTATTTTCACAACCTAAAACTTGTTCTTTAACATTTTAGCTTTGCTTCCGGGGAAGATTTTGAATCTTCTTCGTACCTTAACAACACTTTGGTAAGCTATCCCAAATATTTTTCCTTAGCTTTCCTGAAGACTCCATATAAGGGATGTTCTTTTTCCCTTTCCCTTGATGATCTCATCTTGAAGCTCATCTGACAACTCCACCTTCCTAGAATCCTTCTTTCCCCAAACATTTTCCCCCTGGGAGGTTCAATCCTTCTAAGGTTTACCAAATAAGGCCTCCTCTCAAATATCCCATTGTTAAAAACCTTTTCCATAATACCCTTCCTCTTGTTACAATGGCTCTCCCTTGGGAAAGGGACCTATACAAACCCCTTAGCATGGCCAATATCCAAGGTTACCCTAATACAATGCCAAAAGAAGTCAACAATTGGTTTCCAAAGTTCCCAGGAAACAATGTGATAATTGTTGAGCGCCACATTTATGTCATGGGTCGGGACATGGACAATGTAGGTATTGAACATGAAGATGTGGCCATGAGGTTATTTGCTTCATCATTGATTGAAGAAGCCCTTGATTGGTTCATAGGACTCCCTAATAATCATCTCACATCCTATGATTCTTTTTCTAACTTATTCAAGAGAATATGGTCGAAAACGGAATATGGTGGGACACTTGGGACTCAATTCAATAAAGTCAAGAAAAATGAGAATGAAATAGTAAAGGAATTCATTACCATATTTGATAGGTTGTACAATCAAATTCCAATAGATTACCATCCTACACCATCATCAGTTCGTCTCCTCTACATGAATGATTTTGAAGGATAGTTCTGATACATTCTCAAAGATAAAAATACCACATCATTGGCAAAGGCTAAAGAGTTTAGTATCGACATTGAATAGAATCTCCTTGATTCAAAAATAGAACCTTTTCAATATCCTCGTGTTAAGACAGAAGCAAGAACGAAGGTTTCTAACAATAGTGTTCCTGATCTAATTGCTCTTCTGACTTTGAAGATAGACCAAATGAATACTCATTTTTTCAAGGTGCAAAATCATCTTATGAACCATATGAATACAATGGAAAGAAATAAATCTTCTCTGAGACCTTAGTTTTCTAAACATAGAGATGCCACCAATTGGAAACCAATACCTCAATGACAAGCAAAGGCCCCAGATACTTTAAAACTTGTTGGAACAGCTAATATAGAAGCTTGGTGTCTCCCATGACAATAACCCCATAGGGAAGATGAGTTCCCCTGATAATATGAAGATCATCCTGACAATATGAACTTCATTGATATGATTTTCAATTTCGACGATGAACAAACTACCCAAGAGAAGATCAATGAAGTTATAAGAATAGGAGAGAGAGAGAGGAGACTCTGGGCCTTGAATAAATTGACAGATGATCAAAAGAAGGAATTAAAGAGGATAGAAATTATGACCTACACTAGAAAAAATAAAGCTTCAGCCTCTCCGTCACAGCCTGATACTCCTCTTCCATCAGCAGAAAAGGTGGCTCCACCACCTCCACCACCGATATGTGAGTTTCTTCCTAAGCCAACTCCTATAGATGACATTCAGTTAAATATAGATGTTGCAAGAATGTTTGGAAAATTGAATATGACGTTCCCAGTGACAAAGATGTGTAATATCCCTTATGTGAAAAGAGAAATTTTGAAAGTATTACAGGTGCCAACCGAAAAGGAGGATCCTCCCATCATTTTGAATACAATGTATCTCAATTGTCCAAGGGACAAGAACCCTCCTTTATATCTTTCATTAGGCATGAATGGCCTCTGCTTGCACAACTACATTATTGATTCAGAGGCCTCAGGAAATGTCATGTCGTTGAAGGTAATGATTCAACTTGGTTTGAAAACAACTCAACCTTATGGAAATGTTTGTGGTATTAATTCATGAAGGGTCGAGGTCTTGGGAGTGTGTGAAGACGTTGAGGTAATTTTGATGGATTTTCCACATATCAACATCCTCATGGACATATTGGTGATCGATGTTCCAGATGCTTGGAGGATTCTCTTGTTGAGAACCTATTCCTTATCCCTTGGAGGTTTCCTTAACATGAACCTTACACATGCATATGTTCCCATGGGTGATGGGATGTATGAGATCTCACACAATAGGGAAAATAAATATACATATGTAATGGATATGAGGGGCCCTAATTATGTCAGTGAACACTATTATGATATTCCTCCACAAGTTATTGAGTATGATACATTTGAGTTACCCTTCATATAGGAATATTACATAGAGATGCTTCTCCCATGGACATGTAATAAGAAGACCAAAAAATACCATGGAAAGGAGGTGGGTTCTATTCATATTATGCAGGGAGAAGATCATAAACATGAAGAAATCATCAAACAGATAATCCACACAGAGCCTCCACGCGGTGAGAATACACCGTGCATCAATTTCAGTGAAGGAAGTTGTGTGCTCATGTGGGACAAAAGAGAGGGAAGCCCAGATATGACCAGAAAGATAACAATTCATGGCTTGTCCCTTACATCATCATGAAGAATTATGATAAGGAAACATACTATCTGGCATCATTAGACAAAAGGAAGATGCCACTATCGGTAGATGGGTCTGTTGAGCCTCTAAATTGGCATCCCTACTACCCTATCATACTCCTCATTTATACCTTTTTGGCCTACCTAAGCTTGGATAAATGACAAAGAACACTACCATTAGACATTGATGAGGTCATAAGGTAAAGTATAATTGAATTCATGCATTTTGTGGTTTATTGAGCTAGGAGACTGAATGTTTCATGTATTAATGTTTTAAATTGCCACCTGTAACCTTTGACCTCTAGATGAGTCCATCATTTTTGTGTCATCTCAGCCATCCGATACTTATGCGTCAGATTGTCATTGTCTGAATCTGGTACCAAGTGCACCTTCCATTCAGATCTGATACCGAATTATTCACTACCACGATCTGGTACCAACGAACACAAATTGTTATAGTCTGGTACCAACCACTTGTGTATTGTTCGGATACGGTACCATTTACCAAATCTCACCTGTCACGATCCGGTACCAATATAGGAAGCAAAATATACCAAGTTTAGCTCCAGATCATGACCAAGATAATTGTTGGATGTTTGTTGAATCATCAAAACTACAACAAGGCTATGTTAAGCTAATTTGTTTTTTCTTCATCCTCATACACTTCGTGTCATGAGGATGAAGATTAAAATATGTAACCAAATATGTAAATTTGGAAATTGACTGAGCTGCTAAAGATTTCACCTCCTTGTGTATCACGACTAAGACTGTTTAAATAGTCATGGAAAGGATGGTGGAGGTAGTAGAGAATTAGCATAACACAACATATGAAGCAGCGTTACATATTGTAGACCATATTCTGAGTTGAAGTTTAATAGAAGGACGTCATTTATCTCCATGTCTTGATCGTTTATGAATGAATGTGAGTTGAGTTGCTAGCATAGTTTGATTCTATGTTTTGAAGTTTGAGTAAGAGTAATGTGTGGATTGAAAGCAAGTTTATTGTAGACTCTAGTCGTTGACCTGTTGAAGCGGCAAGGGACCACCACCCAACAAAGGTCAGCATCCTTATAGATTAGTGTTAGTAGTTCATTTCAATAGTATAGATGTTAGACTAGCTGAAGCTTTGATCCTTTCAGATGATAGCAGTATAGTTCAGTTTAGAGTTTCGATTATATGATTGTTTAGAGATCTTTACTTACTTTGTTTTTCATATGCTCTCTCTATTTTATGGATTTGATTTTGTTTCGTGGATATGAATGTTGGAAACAGTAGTCAGACATATTGGAAGGAGAACTAGTGAAGTTCACAACAACACATTGTGAACCATAGCATACTCAGTATATTGACTATTGAACTACCCATGTTATGTCTTGATGATTGATGTGTAATTTCCCTTTCAGAAGTGTGATTGCATAGTTAAATTTATGGGTCAGATAGCAGAGTTGATTTTTCAAAATAAATCCATCTCATACTTGCATGAGATATAATGGAGTAGATAGCCTCTATGTGAAAGACAACCAAAGTGTGTTTCGGTTTGCTAGCTTGCTCTGTTTCCAACATGCATAATTTAGAATAGTTCTATGCTCATGACATTAGAATTATCTTTCTTATTGTTGTCTTGTAACTCTGTTTATTATGAATCCTGGATTGATAATAAATGAGTGCATTATACTAATCATATAAGTAGCACAACATTTTGGCGCCATTGTCAGGGATTTGCAAATAGTAGGAAGTGATTTTTTAGCATAGATTGTTTGCATAGTTTTTGAATGATTTTAAAGGCCGCTTGAGGGAGGAGGATAAAATGTTTAATACGTGAGCGAAGAGCCATGTGGCCACTAGAGTGGGGTTCTCTGAAGCCAGCTCGCCTTCTTACCTTCTAGATAGAATTAGGACTTTCAATTTAGTTAAAAATCAAATTTCCATTTTATGCATAGATATAGAGATAACAAAGGTATATTTTTAAGCTCTAAAGATTCAAAAACA
>JZKD02S1673301.1:908524-921954 GCA_000966675.3 Picea glauca
ACCTCCTAGTCTCCTATATATACCAAGGAGACATTTTCATTTTGAATCATCTTGTACTTGAACATTTAAGTGGGGTAAAAGGAGGTTGCCCCCTCGAAGAGGCTTATATCTGAAATTATCTCTTTTTCAAGGCGTTGAGTACTTTTCCTAAGGTTTTTCTATGCTATATTGATGTTTGGTTCTTAACAAAGGCAAAGGGACTTTTACCAGTGTGTGCTTGCCTAGGATAAAGTGGAAAATATTTTCCACAACTTTAAAAAGAACAAAATCATGTTTTTCGATATAAGAATATTTGAATTCATCATCTAATAATATTTGACTCATGTAAGCTACTAGTTTTTCATTATTTTGGTCATCACATTGTACAAGAATAGCATAAACTATTTCTTTCGTGGCATTAGTGTATATAATAAAGTCTTTCTGAAAATATGGTTTCACCAAAATTGGTGGTTAACTAATTTCCTTCTTAATCCTTACGAAAGCATTCTCGATGTATTTAGTCCAAGAAAAGGAGTGATATTGTTTGAGAAGATTTTGAATTGGTTTGACCATTACAGCAAAATCAGGAACAAATCTACGAACAAAGTTGATAATGCACATAAAGGCTTGAACCTCCTTTTTGGAAGTGGGGGTAGAAAGGCTTAGAATAGAAGCAATCATTTCGGGATCTATTCTTATTCATGAATCAAAAAGAATATTCCCAAGGAGCTTGCCCTTGGTAACGCTGAAAATAGACGTAGAAGGATTTAAAGAAATGTCAAACTTTTTGCATCGCATGAGAACTTTTCTAATATGACCAAAATGATGCAATCGGTTCTTTGAATATACATTCAAGTCATGAAGATAAATCTGAATAATTTTATCAATCAAATCATCAAAATCTATATGCATAGCTCTTTGGAAGGTGGCACCTGCATTAGATAAACCAAAAGGCATGCGTTCATAAGAAAATGTTCCAACGTGTATTGAAAGTGGTTTTGTATTTATCGGTCCTTTTTACCTTGATTTGATTATAACCAGAAAAACCATCAAGGACATCATTTGTGACCCTCCAACTTTCTGAAAAATCATTTCCATATTAGGGAGAGGAAAATGGTCTTTTACGCTCGCTCTATTTAATGCATGGAAATCAACGCACAGTCGGATCTAACATGTTAGGAACCAAATTGGAAACCCACTCGGAGTACTTAACAAGAAATATTATCCCATCTTTCAAGAGTTTTTCCAACTCCTTCCTAACAGTAGCTTCAAGTGTGGGGTTAATGGGTCTTTGTTTTTTCCTAACTGGTTTTATACCCTCCTTCATAGGAATGGAATGTGGTATAAGAGCAGGATCAAAACCACAAAGATCCTCATAAGAAAAAGCAAAAACATCTTGAAATTCACGAAGTAACTCAGTGAATTTCAACTTTTCTTCATCGGTACATTGGGCACCTATCTTAACATTCTTTGGGGAATCAGATGTTCCAATGTTCAAGGAAATGGTTTCACCCACTTTCCTTTTTGACTTCTCTTCTTTATGATTTTCTTTGTTGCCTACATCACTCGATGAAAATGAAATTTCTATAGGAGTCAATCCCTTCATAATTTTGTTGTTTTCCATGGATATAATATCCTTGGGCTTATATGGTTCCTTTTGTATGAAAGCACAGATGATTTCATCACTAGAGAAGACCTGCCATGACTCTACATTGTCAAGGATCTGAGGACGATATAAAGATTGAAAAGTACAATCAGGTCTTTGTGGCAGAAGTTGTCGAGTAGGAGAGGCTGCAAAAACAGCTAACATGTCAACCATTGGATTCAATTCCCTTTTAACATGAGTGATGTTAAATGATAATAAGTTCGAGATAAGCATCCAAATAGTTTGGGTGTAGCGTTTCATTAACTTGTTGCTAGGAGAATATATTTTACGTACAAGGTTCACAACAAGCTTAGAGTCCCCAAAAAATATAAGGTGTCCACAACCTAAATTATAGGCATTTTCAATGCCTAGCAATAATGTTTCAAATTCAGTGACGTTGTTTGTACAAGCAAATTCTAACCTATAGGAAAAATTTTGAATTTTACATACATGTGAGTACAAGATAATTCCATCTCCATTAACTTCGTTGGAGCATGAACCATCAAAGTGCATGTGCCACATACCATCCTCCAGATCAATTTTTTATGTGGTAGTGACATCCTCATCCGCAAAGATAGAGTACACCCCTAAATCCTCCTCGATATAGTTTACATTAGGTTGTGGAATTATTTCTATGTAAGGTGATATTTTTCCTTCCCTTAGGACTATGATATTCTTTCCATTTCGAGGAACAGATAAGTGTGTCATGTCAAGTGAAAGATATCCACTTGTCAAGGCTTGCCAGTCTCTTCCTGGGATGATAGAATAATTACTTGTTGGCATGTCAATTACCTGGATATTAAGGGTTGTCTTGATTTCAGGATGTGTGCACATAACCAAAGTCATGTCTTTTATTTCACCTATAGTCGATTTTTGTAGACTATTACATGATAGCATGCTTCTAGAAATTTCATTGGTACAAGAGAAGCCTAGCTCTTCCAATAATAATTTTTAACATTACGCTTGGGCCTGAACTATCATCAATTAGGAAATAATGGGATATTTTTTCCATAATATTTACAGAAATGAAAAATGGGGGATTTTTTACAGGGTGTCTAAAATTATTTACACTTACTTTATTTACAATAGAATCCTCTTATTTTACCTCTTCAGAGAGATTGGCCATGGTGGAAGATTTTCCTTCCATGAAATATTTTAGATGCTTTTGTTTCTCAGGGACGGAAACCATGTCCAGAAGAGTAGCATCGGCCTTGATATTATCCAATTGGTTGAGAATATTATATTTGGAAGAGGGCAGAGGGGAGGGAGTTCCTTGACTTTTAGGATTCTTGGTAGCTTGTTCAATAACATCTTGCGAAGATGAGATTGGGCTAGAAGAAGTATGAGGGGGATCATATTTTCCTTTTGAAGCATAGGATTTATTCCTAGTGTTTATGATCATGACATCCTCTAGTTTTTCCCAATCTAGAACCGCAATGGTAGTTCTAGGCCTTTTTCCAAATATTTTATCTCTGACACTCTTCTTTATATCACAAGTACTTTCCTCGTGATTTTCCTCACAAAATTTACACCAACTATGAGGCATGATGGATTTGGGATGAAAGTTATTTTCAATGGGATTCCTAAAAGATGGTGAAGAAGAAGATGAGGCCCCATGAGTAAGTGATGGGACATTTCAAGTTCGCTCGCTTGTTATCATTCAGTTATTCATATCATGTACAAGTTGTAAGAGGGTAGACATGTTTGTTTGTATAATTAAGTCTCCCTTGGGAATACCTATTCTTTCCATCTATTCTTCATATTCTAGAAAAGTATGAAGAGCAGAACCAAGATTGTCAATATCTTTTTCTTCAAGCCTATGACGATAAGGGGAAGGTAGAGAACTATAGTAATGCATAAAAGTGGCTTGTTTCTGGGGGGCGAATAAGTTCGGGAATTTGATTATACAACTTAGTGAAATGTAGGTTGAAAGACTTGATAGTCTCACGGTCTTTGTACGCAATGTTATTGTATTCCTGTAATTATTTAGATGGGCTCTTAGACTACCCATAAGTGGATTTGAACCAATGTACTAACTCTTCCCAAGTGGAAAGAATATTTGGAGGGAGATCGAAGAAATATATCGTTGCTTTCCCTTCAGGATAGTTGAAAAACAAGCGCATATAAGTATCATTGTCATTAACTTCTATATTATGACAGGAATTAGAGAATGCCACCAAGTGTTCATTTGTAGTGACTGTGTTATTTCCTGAAAAACTAGGAATATGTTCTTTAAATTTTGGTAACGGACGAGTGGTAGGTGCTATGTTTAAAGTGGAGGATACATGCCATGGGGTAATAGTAGCATCTTCTTTGAATTGAAAAATTCCATACTTCTTTATGACCTTGGTGGGGTTGGTAGTAGATTGGTCAGAGACTTGATAGATATACAAACTACCAATTACTGACGAGGATGAAGGTTGAGATGAAGAAGCACCTCCAGTGCCACCAGATCCACCCAAAAATTCCATTTTGTAAATTATGGGTGAGGGCGAGAAAGATGAACTAGCCGAATCAGACAAAGTTCTCCTTAGAGTACCTTGTTGAGTTTACAAAACAATGTTCCTTCTTCCTATTTCAGCGATAGGAGTGATCTCAAGAGACAATCCTCTTCTTCTCTTATAGATGGGAGGATTTAAGGACATGAAAAAAAAGATCAAAACTTTAGGGAAAATAAACCTATAGTTGGTTCCTAGGTTTCCTTTGCCTAGCTTCCCAACGTTCTCGAACACTAATGTCTTGTGCAATTACTACCCACAAGCGTTCAAGCTCAGCCTGGGTGTTATCGGTTTCTAAGATGGTATCGAATAAAGTTAAAGCAATGTTGGTTTGGTCTTTAATACCATGCTCAATATTGGGTTGCCTTGTAACATGTATTGTCATGAAGATAAGGAAACAATCAAAGAATCAAAAAAAAAGCATAAATATTCAATGATAATCATGAATACAATCAACCAGAGAGATATGGAATATCTCCTCAGTATGGTCACCAAATAAATGTTGAGGAAAAGGTATAAATTACCTTACTCAATCATTTTCAAATATTACCTAGCTAGGACAAGATAGTCGGCAATATCACCCTAGGTTTTATAGCCTCAAAAATATTCTCTCAATCTGTAAGTATTAATTACTAGGATTAAGGTCGATTTATTAATGAAAATAATGTTGCAATATAAAATAAAGTTTATATAAGTTTCTAAAATATATATAGATTACAGAAAGTAAACATGGAGATCAAAAAGTAAAAAGTAACCAACTCATCAATACACATATATAAGACAGAATAGCAATCTGATTTGTTTCATTATGAGATATCAAAAGTGTTTTTCTCTTTACAAAACCCATGTGAAGGCATGGACCAAAGTCTGATTTAGAGATCCTCGATGAACACCATACAAAAAGACTATGACAATAAAGAAAAACTAAAATTTATAATCTGGATCAGCTTGCCACAAACTGCTTCAAATTTGACTCTGCAAGATATTCTTTATCAACCATGAAACTTAATTAACAAATAGACAAGAATACACAAACTATGAAGAATGGATCAACACCTCAAAAATAAGTGTCTGAAAGGTTTGGTTCGGTCCTGAAAATTGTTGTCTAGAATAAGACCCTGCTGTCACAAAGAGAATTAGGCTTTGAATAAACTCAAGAATGAATGAAAACTGAAACTATCTTATGAAACCAAAAGAGAAAAACTTAGTATTGTTTGTTCCTTCTATTCTCCCCTTGTTTCTTCTTCTCATTCAGTTTTTATTCTTTCCAAATAAGTTGAAGTAGTTCAACTACTTTCTTTAGTTAAGTTAGTTTGACTTAACTAATTAGTTTAGGAGAGATAAATAATAATAATAATATAGTTAAGGGTCTTTAATTAATAATAACTAGGTAGGTGGGACCCCTTGTGACTCTCATAAATATCTTCTTTTCAAATCATAAAATATAACACAAAAAGGATAATCATTTAAATCTCCTGCCACCCTTGTAACTCCCTTAAATATCCTCCAAACACGATATTTAGAATATCAGAAATAATTATGTCATATCCAAAAAATATATAAATATCCACATCATCCATATTATCCAGATGATTCACAAAATACCAACACAGATCTTGTTGTCCCAAAATTCTAAAAACCAGTAACATTGTCTTCATCAACTCAAATCATAAAAAAAAAACACAATCTAAAAGCCATACTTTCCACTCTGTGAGGCAATTTTTCATTTTTCATTGTTGTCCCCCTTTGATTTCCCGGAAGTAGCATGTGGTTTATTAGAACCTTGAGGTTGTATTTCGCTGATAACATGGGAACAGTCATCCTTCAAATGCATGTGGGAAGAACGGATTTTGAGGAATCATCTAAGGGAGAAGAAGGGGAGGTCACTACTTTTCCTTTATCTTGCACATGGGGAACATTAGTTTTTAGTCTTTTACTAGCATGTGAAGATTTCACAGGTGAATCAACATGGGAAATCTGGACATTAGGATTGACAAGTGGTGGGAGAGGCAATGACATATTGGGCCTGCCACAATGGTGAGAGACGTTCGGGTTGAGAATCTCTTTCCATCCATCATTTGCAGGGACTTCTGGTTGCAAGGACACATTTGGAGGAATGGGAATTCCAAGGATATTCTTAGGTTGGAAAGGAGGTATTTCTGGTCAAGGGTGTACTATTCCATGACCAATCCAGTTAAAGAACCTAGTTTGGAACAGTTGGTTTAATTCTTGGGGATCAACATCAAAATGGATGGAAAATCTAGGCCTTCTAGGCCCTAGGTTCCAATTTCCCATGCCTATGTTATTTCTTCCATGGCCGCCCCTACTGAAGAAACTCATCCTGTAGCAGCAGTTTGTCAGTAATGAATCTATTAATAAACCAAACATGACATTCTGCTACATGAATCAACAATTGGCTCATAAATTTACATCAGATACATGCAAATACATCCATAACAAACCATTTAATAATCGCTAAGTGAACATGGGATGATAGGGTTCATGGGACATATTGAGAGAGTGTAATTAGCGAAAAGTGGTATAATGATAGGGGATTAATACACGAATATTTTTTAGCATTTAATTAAACAATTTAATTGTGTAATAAAATACCAAAATATCATTGATTGTATCTTTGTTGGGTTATTTTTTGTCTCTTTTACAAAGACTTCATTTTTAACTTATTTCATAGAACATGGATGCCATAAATGAAATTGGGATTATGAGGGGAATGTAATGAGAGAAAAGTGGTAGAATGGAAAGGAAATAATATGGATACTGTTCAAATGAAAATAAATCAAAACATGCAATCAAACATATATGTGTTCCGACCTTCAAAGTTCAACAGTATTCACTTTTCAAAATCACAATTTAAATTGTTACTTCCTTTGAAAAAAATTCTTGTTAGCTTCCAAACAATTATATATGCCCAAAACTATTTAATTACAACAGCCTTTGTATTCATATAATAATTACATGACAGTCATTACGAAAAGCATTGCAATCGATATGAGAAACCACAATAACCCTTTGAGCCAAAACCATTAAATCAATATTTAATCTTTAAACCAATAGAAACATGCACAGTATTTATAACCATTTGTATCCATCAATTATTTAAACACTTTCCAAAACAATCAAATGGATGTTATAACTCTTAATCAGGCCTCAAACAATTCACACATAGTTGACCCCTTTATATAGCCAAAATAATGATTGAACCAAATAACATTCAATATTTTGAGCCCAAGATTCAAACAAATCAGTGTGTAAAGACTTCTTCCAGAATTTCCAAACGAGGGATGCAACCAAAATCATCCCCAAGAAACCAAGCATGCACAGTGCTCCATCAATCATCGACTGGAGTAAAATGATATCAATATCATATTTAGGGTTTAAAACAACAAGTGGAAGGTAAGAACAGGTGGTTCAACCAGAGGATTAAGACTTTGAATGGCGTAGATAGCTCATGCCTTTCACAATTTACCACAGAACCATAACATTTAATAATACTCTCGGCTATAAGGATTACCAAAATGACAGACTGACAATTCCAATAGGAAAATGAAATGAAGCCAATCCCTTTAATCAACACTGTAAAATGAGTGACTAAGCACAAACCCATGCCTGAACAGAAATCATCCATAATACTTCTATCAAATTTTGGGTGATTTTAAACTCATACTTTGCAATATTCTCCAGGAAACTGTGTCAGTGAGGGCAACACAAGGTGGCTAACAACTCATATTTTTTCTAAAACAATGCACAAATATTTTAATATTTCATCAATTCACATTGCAATCCACAGGGTCGAAAATACTAGCCACAGATACAGACATGGAGTGAACAACTTAAACACAAAGGCTTGTTATGACAGTCTATAAGTAGGGACCGTGAAAAGCTCAAATATTTGGCAAGCCATGATACTCAATTTCAACAGAGATTCCAAACCCAAAACCCAAACCATAACCCAACAAGCTCCATTATAATTTTTTATCCAATAAACCCATGCAAATATTACACACAGCAAGGAGAGCATAACCATTTCTTTTTTAAAGTGACAATAGTCCAGAATAATCACCATAATAAACCACGAACACAAACACCAATACACGGTTCAAATGTCTCATAACAGCTCAAGAAACAGATGGACAACGAGAAATCCAGAGCCAAAAGTTGATTCAAAGGGAAATAACCATCATGGATGGAAGAGTAAGAAACCCATACCAAGAAAAAGTCTGCGTGAGGAAAAACAAGAATGTATATCTCCTTTATGACCGAACAATGCAGAACACCAACAACCACTAGAGACAAAACCATAATGCAAGAATGACTAGGGTGACGGGCTCGAGAGGAGTTTGAGTGACGTGTAGTAAATGCATGTCGCTTCTCCCTTCGAACATCATTCAATTCAACGTATGAGCCAAGTCGATTCACCATAGCACTAAACAATTAATCAACCACATATCCATTTCCATATCACTTTTGCATAGTGCACCACACCTTGGTAATAACAATTTATTTAAATAACAATGTGCTAAGAACATAACCCAATGTGCAACCATATATGAAATTCGAACAAGGTGCATAACCATAGTAGAAAAGGTCTAGAGCACCCATGTTTTGTCATGATAATATAACATTAGAACTCAAGTATAGTTCTTTTATTCAAAAAAAATCTCCATTATTATCCTCTATCAAGACCATTTAAACCATGTAATGCCATGTTCAATGCAATATCAAAGACAAAACTGATAATAATTCTTCCATCTACATGGAAGTCTTAACATATTCTGTGAGAGCTCATCAAATCCATTTAGTGCCATGCTTTATCCAACCAACATATATCACTATAACATTCTAAACCATGATCTGAAACACATGAATTATAGAATATTGTGTTGGTACCATCACATAAGAAAACAAAAAAGAAGCGTTGCTTATTCACCATAGTGTCATAAGTCTACAAGGGGGTCCCACCTAGTAGTTTATTATTAATATAGATATATAATAAATCTTGGCAATCATTTGGGAGCATAGTATTCATCATTGCACTTTTAAGTGTCAACACACATGCCCCCAAGTAGGAGCCAAATCTTATCCCCATTTTCTGGATAACTAAGGAGATTATGTCTCAAGTCCCTCATGTTGTAGATATGTAGTATCAAGACACTACATGACCAGAAGTACCCTTTTGCACAGTTGGAAATCCCTCTCACCACCACATATGGTCACAGATTTCTAGATGGAATCCACTGCATCATCCGGCTTTCGGAAGGCAGTGGGCCTTGCTCCATGAGGTACAGGTCAGTATTATGATGAGAATCAATTCAGTATTTAAGCCAATTGAGTATGTTGTATCTTAGATTTCTCTAGATTTCATGATATATGCTTTAACATTATTCCTTTTTCCCTACTTCACCTTAGTGGTTGATATTGTGCCCTAGTAAGTGGTCTTTCTTGGGTATGGGTTTTCTACTAGGAACTCCCTTAAAGGGCCATCGTACCAATCCCTACCATACTTACCACTTTCCATCATTATTCCCCTCCATTTCCTTATCTCATGGGATTTTAGGGTGTATTGACCCAAGAAGGGGTTGTCCCTCATTCTATGGGAAGAAGGGGTTGAATTCCCAAAGGGATTGATGTTGGGTAAAAGATAAAATCCATGTATGAGCCTTCCAAATGCTTCGCCCAGGGATCACCCAAGAAAGAAGTGAAACACTTATATTTGAGTAAAGGGGACCCACAATATAATAAAGAATGATTAAAAGGTTAGTTGAAGGATAAGAGGTCTCATCACGAGCCAACCTATCACATCCATGAATATCTAGTGGTATGACATTGCCATCATCTGGTCACCAAACCTGGGTAATGGCTCTCAGTTGCATGGTTGAGAGAAAGGGAGTCTCATCATGATCCAGACTTCTCATTTCCACTAGGTATTTGTGGGTGACATTCCCATTATCTAAACACCATTCCATGGCAATGACCTTCAACCTTTCCTTAAAAGTATGAAAGAATAAAAGAATGGAAAATATTGGGCTTGGAAAAAGTGCATTGTGGACGAAGGTACCACACACCCTCTATAAAGGCACCCATGAATGAGACACTATGACCCCTTGTATGTCATGAGCCATATTCCCATTGAGTCTTGACCCCAACCACTTCACCCACTTTACATGGCTTAGAGAGGGATCTCTTGGAAACTCTCCTTGACCTAGGGAAAGATCTACCCAATAGGACACGTCATCAACCCTCCCATATTCAAGCTTGACAAGTTGCATAGTGTCTTTGAGAAAATAATTGTTTGATATAGTAATAATTGATGCACATGCTTAGGTGGATCATTTATTGATTGGATTCACTTATCATGATGTTATCACTTGAGATCCTTGGAGGGCGTGCTCATTTGTCTTTGCAGGACCTAGTTGGTGGACAATTTTGGGAGAAAAATCCTAGCTTGGGCTTCCATGGGGCTACAATCCCACAGGTTAGTTGCCAAGGGTCCACATTCTATATCATAGAGATGAATAATTGAAGACCTAGAAGATGATGTGGAATACCTAGCCCAGCCCTCACATGCCAAACAATTTTCCCAGGAGAGGAAAAACATCTTCTTTTTTATCTTGACATCATACTTGGGGGCTATGGTTTGGTGGTGGTGTTGCCACTCATTAACACATGGATGTTTTTAGGAGGATGAGTCTTGGTCCATGAAGAAATTGCATAGATTCCTGGAATGTGGCCTTTCGAGGCCTACCATAGCTTCTCTAACACCAACGACTTGTCCTAGGTGGAAAAATGTTCGCTAAAGGGGTGACGTCCATGTAAAATTAGGGTTTTATTTGTGCATAAGTGAAAATTTAAATTAATTGTTTAATATTACTTATGTCTTAATTGCTGATATAAATTTTCATCTACTTCTGCAAATTAGGGACATAAAAATTAACTTTCTGATCTGCACTAATAGATATCATTGTGAGTTCGATTTTCTTATGTCTTAGGTAGGTACAATCATCCAGAGAAGTACCACACCTTTTGGGCAACAATCAATTGACTTACAATGCATCTCTTTCCACTTCTCATTCCACTTAGACTTGACATATAGGGGTTCCACTTACATATCCATTCATATACATTCCATTCCCCCTAAGGTCACCGAGATCGCCTCCCTAGAGTGACCTTGTCACCCTTGAAGTGTGGGACCTACATCGAGGTGGCATTGGGTGTAGGATTCCCAAGTTGTAGCACTTTGTTTTTTGGTTGGGTCGGGTTTTCCCCAACCTACAACTTGTGCTATAACATTCCTTATGTTATCAAAGAAAATATTGGGCAAGGTACCTTTCGATTGAAAAACCTTCAAGTGGAAGTTGACCCTATCCCCATTAATGGCCAAATTCTCAGACACTACATTAGCTAGGCTTTGAGGTTGTTGCTCACTTGTACATAAATAAATCTTTGACTTTTACCTTTCTTTGTCCCCAATGTTTTTTGTTTTTTGTTTTTTGTTTTTTGTTTTCTTTTTATTTCCCAGTATGTCTTGTTGATTATATTTTTATACTCTTGTTTCGTTTTGAAAACTACTACCCTGATTTTTGTGTTCCCAATATATTACTCTTGGCCATACGTTTAAAGTGTAGCACATCTGGTGTCAATAGCCTAGTAATTTTGTGACATGGTGTCCATCCACATAGAACCCCAACCATATAATCATTTTTATGTACCATATTGATTCAGATCTAGTGGAGAAACATAACTCACCAATATGCAAGAATAGTACAACCAAACAAAGAACCAAGTACCTCTACTTAAGAACATATTGTTGCATTGTGTGAACTGAAAGAAAATGATTTGGAAGAGATTTCCACGGTACTTTGGAAATCATGGCTCAATAATTTTTCTCATCTATAATCAAGTTAGAAAATATCACTATCATAGGTGTCATCCCTAGTTCCTTTAAAGGATAACTACAATCCCCCCATCCACCTCTCTTTAAACAAAGGAGAATCAAATTTTATAAAAGGTAAAGGTTTGCGGAAAGGATTTCTAGATCACATGGGACATGCAAGTATATTCATCGGTGCTATGGATGCTTGTTGGAAGTAGAGAAAGGCTTGTGGCTCTGTCAGGGCTATGGACGCTCGCTGGCAGCGCAACAACATCAAAGAAATTCGCTAAAACTTGCATTTTCAACATTCTTGAGGTTTTGTTTTCACCATAATCCCTACATATTTTCCTATAGTCATTTATCATATGAATAAGAAATAATTTAAAGGAAATCTATTCTAAGTCAAGGTATTTCCTTGTTCTTTGTATCGTCTAAGCTCTCTCAAAACTTGAGTTATGGGACCTATTTTTTTCTCTCTTGAGATTGTACATGATAAGTTCCCCCTTTTCCAAAACATGTGAGGATATCATCTTGTAGGGATTTGGGGCTTCACCCAGCGTGTCGCCATTTGTTGTGCCAGGCACAACAACCCTCCATTTTCCATAATTCAATCACAATTTTCCTTCGAGAAAATGGAGCCTCCTTCTTTTATTATGTTTTTGAAAGAGTCTCTCATTAGTCTCTCTCTTCACCTCCAACATATTTTGGAAGTATTACTTACAATAAGAAAACATTGGCAAAAGGAAATACTGGAAGAAAACAATTTTTAAGAAAATCTGGGAAAATCGGAAAATTTAACCTTAACTCCTTCGATGTACATCGGAGGAGTTCCCTCTAACTCCTCTGATTTATATCGGAGGATTTCCCCTCTCTTTCTCTAATAAACCTCGCTATCACGCAAGTTTCCTTCAACTTCTCTGATGGAATCGAAGGAGTTGACTCCAACTCCTCCTATGGCCATAAGAGGAGTTTCCTCCATGTTCGTCAATGATATCGGAGGACTTGGGGTTAATTCCCCTGAAGCATATCATAGGACTTCCCACAAAGTCTTTCAATATACATCGGAGGAATTAATCTCAATTCCTCTAACCATAAATAACAAGCCAACAACCACACTTAATTCAAATTTTTCTGACTCCTATATATTTGGTTTAGCCGTCTTTCTCACCATTCCACCAAGAGTTAAAGGATTTCTCGCTCGAGATGAATAACAAGTCGAACCCTTTCTTTCACTCCCTCAACCTCTTGCAGTACACCACATGGCAGTGTTGTTGGATCATGTTGTCATTGATGCCAATGGTTTAATTGATTGATTTCAAGTGATTGATTGATGTCAAAGGATTGATTGATTGATGATTGATGTAATATAATATGTATTGTCCTTGATGAGAATGCATAGATGAAGATGGATCAATGA